>PVKZ01005096.1:0-61454 GCA_004027375.1 Macroglossus sobrinus
GAAGACTTCCCTTGTCCTCAGATCTGGAGGATATACAAAATTCACAGGGCAAAGAGGGAAAAGGAGAAACATTTGGAGCAGAAGGAACTTCCTGTGGAGACAACCCAGGATGGGAAGGAGCATGCAGGTATGGGAGAGTGAAAGAAGGCAGTGTGGCCAGCGTACAGACTGAGGAAGAGAATGGTAGACCAGAATGGACAAGTGGTTAAGGGCCGGGCTGCCTGGGGCTTCATAGGCCATATTCCAGTGCGTGATGTGCTTTTATATGTTTTTATTCTTAAAAAAAAAAAAAAAAGATTGAGATACCATTGGTTTATCACATTATATAAATTTCAGGTGTACACCTTCATAATACCTGTATACTCTGTTTTGTGCTCCTCACCCAAAGTCTAGTCTCTCTCCATCCCCATGTAATTGACCCCCTTTACTCTCTTTGTCTTCTCACCACCCCTCTTCCCTCTGATAGCCACCATTCTATTGTCTGTATCCATGAGTCTGGGTTTTTGTTTGTTTGCTTATTTTGTTTATTTGCTGGTATTTGTATCCCACATAGGAGTGAAATCATACGGTTCTTGTCCCTTTCCATCTGACTTATTTCACTTAGCATAATCTCAGGATTCATTCATGTTGCTTGCATATGGCAACGTTTCATCTTTTTTATGGCTGAGTAGTATTCTTAATTTGTTACCAACTTTCAGCAACTTAATCTTTCAATAAAATCAGTTAAAAAGCTTTACTTTTGTATGGCAAGCCTTGGCAGCCCCTCAGATATGGTGTTCTCGCCTAAGAAAGCCATTAGCTTATTCTTCTGGTCGTGTGGTGGATTCAAAGTACTTTCTATTGCAGAAGATAAGACAAAATCATCATGGGATTGTTGAAAACAAACCCTATTAATAGAAAAATGCCATTTCTTTTTCCATGGCATCAGATATTTCTGTGTAGTCAAAGGCTTAGTAATTAGGGCCAGCTTGGGTGGTGGTAATTACAGGAGTTTCTGATCCACAGAAAAAGAATTGAGGTGCCTCCTTAGTGGAGTTAGATTAGGTCTTTTTTTTTCTTTTTTTTTTTTTTTTTTTTTTGGTGGGAAGCAGGATTGAGAGAGGAAGTAGAAATTACTCGTGGGACAGAATCTTGAATAATTGCAACTTGTAAATAGTATATTTGAATTGCTTTCTCATCAAAGGAAAGGAATAAAAAAAAATTGAGCAGCAGCACAGATCCTGCTGTGTCAAGCAGCTGTATCAACTCCCATTTACTGAATACATGTGCCAGGTGTTTACACATGCAGTCTCTTCAGATCCTCACGTTGTGTAGTATTGTTTTTATTTATGTAGGAGGAAACCAAAGCTCAGTCAGGTGAAGTGACAATGCCCAAGGTCTTGTCTGTAAGTACCACAGCTGGAATTGGACTGTGACATCCAAGTCTGTATTATTTCTATTTTAGTACATGCACAGGAGGAACAAAGGGAAAAAACAAATATTATTAGTACTATGCTGTATCAAAAATACAACTTTCTGCTTTTAAAAAGGTCAGTTTCGTTCTAAGATCCACTTATTATGTGGATGCAAATACATTTCCCCCTTGAGATTTTCTATTTTAGTGCAGAAAACAAAGAGTATGAAATGTCCATTTTAGAGAAGTAGAGATGAGGAAATAAAATGTCTGTGTTGTGTCCTTGTAGCACTTTGGTGCCAAACACAATCAAAAGAAATTGTGTTTTGGAAACTTTAGGGATGTCGCCTCTTGGAATTTGCCCCTCTGGCTGGATTAAACTGAACTGAGAATAACAAGAGCTGGTAGCAGTGAAGCAGTGATGTGAACATTTGTAAGTACTTTGGCCTATGATAACTTCACTGTAGGAAGCCCTGCCACTACTCCATTCTCTTCAAGGTTGGTAGGCCCTTCTCATGGATCCTAGGTCCATCATACTTTTGAGAAGCTGCGTGCCCTGAACGTGAACTTGGTAAGAAACTAGAGAATTTTACTTCTTGAGAACCCATGGAATGAAAATGACTAGGCTGCTTTTCAGCTTCTCACCAAATTCTCAGGATTGTTAGCTGACTTGAGCTTTCACATGCTTTTGTCCCGTATGTGGCAAATCCAGGTACGGTAAAGTAAAATTCTCTTAAGGGAATTTTTCTAATTTGTTCTAATCAATTTTGTAATAGGAGACTGGTGGATGTTTCGGCTATTTTCACTCTTGTAGTAGGAAACTGGAGACTACGTTTGTTATATCTGCTACCCAGCAGCGAAGGGAGTGAACTCCGGAATGCGTCAGGGTTTGGGCTTGAACTCTGGGTTAGTGGCTTTTTTCCTGTAAAAGGAAAGTCACTGAACCTCTCTAAGCCTCAGTTTCTTCATCTGTAAAATTAACATAATACTAGTTACCGAAGTTGTGGGGATTAATGAGAACTTACCTGGCACATAGTAAAACCTTAATGTTGGCTCTTATAGTCAAAAGCATGCAGTCGAAATGAAAACTGACAAAGAGATTGTAGGTTTTGATTGCCATGTACAAATTTGGACATACGTTTTTATTGCTCAGAAGCCTTATTGACTTTTATTTTTCAACAGTGTTCCAAATAGGTGAGGTTGCTGAGTGATCTGTGTTTTGGGTGAATAGTTTTGTTATATTCTGTGTAGTCGCATTTGAGGCAGCAGCTCATGTGCATTTGATGGTTACTGTAGAATACTTTTTCTTGGATGCTGGCTTTTCAACAGCAGCAATGTGTATCTTACTGTTATTCTGACCTCTCCTCTCCTTGTCTGCAATGCTGAGGGAAGTCTGATGAACGGCAGCAATTTTAGAAGGAAATTGAGTCCTCTTAGGAATCTTGGTGGTTTTTCTGTCATCCTGCTCCAATGTTGAAATTCACCAATGCTTCATAAAATGTGGCTCCTCGCTGACTTAGCTGCTTTGTGTTTTCCCTTTTCTCTATCAGATCAATTTTTGGTCAGCAACTTGTTGCCAGCATCAAAAGTTCTTTTCCATTCTAGGAAAGAAGAACAGTCAGTACTTTTAAAATGAAAAATGTATAGTAGGCTTTGGGGGCATTTGACAGAGATGAGTGTGAGTGGGAAAAAGTCTCCAGCCTTTTTCTTTTTTCTTTCAGAAATGCTCTAGTAGACTGATATTCATCTTTTTGAGAATATGGTTCCATGTAGTGACAGAGTGATTTGGAATGGCGAGAGTGGGTCTACAGGGATCTTCTTTTTTAATTTCCGTTGAGGGACAGGCACCAAGGACACTGCCTTCTTTCTGGGGACACATACTCAAGGCTCACTTCCATGTCATGATTTTGACCTTGAACAGCTCTTATATGCATTATCTCACAAGGCAGGCATTACAGCTCTTAATTCATTTTTGATGGGAACACTGAAGCCAAGACACTTGCCCAAGATCCTTCTGATATCTTTGTAGGCTGAGACTTACCCCGGTTCCTGAATTAGTCCTGTACTTTTTTTAAAAAGATGCTTATTAGGGATAACAAATACTGTGTGCTTAATTCACTCCCCTTCTTAAAAAGCTTCAGGCTGTGACCAGCTCCCCACTTGCCCAGCCATATTTTGCACCTCTCTTGCTGAACTACTTGTCTGTGTCTTTGTACCTTCTCTTTCTTCTTCTGTTTGCTTGTCCATCTTCTTGAACTGCTAGACATTCCTTATAAGCTATTCCCCAGAAGCATTGCTTAAATAGTCTCTCCTCCCCCTCCTTCCTTTATTGGTCCCACCAACGAGGTCCCCTCTTTGGAGTTTAGCTCCTCCTTTAGGTGCTCACATCAATACCTTTATTACAGCATCCATCATATTGTATTAATGATTGTGTATTAATGATTGCCAGTTTTCCTCACTGCACTGCGAGCTCCATGTTTACCTAGCGGCACTTGGTAGGGATTCATTTAAGTTATCTTTGTCTCTTATAAATCTCCTCCCTTTCCATACACAAACCTCCATTGTCTTCTTTATTCTTTACTTTAAATACTTGTACATGTGTGTGTATGTATATGCAAATACATATGTGGCTTAGTTAGAAAATGACAAGGCTAAGATTACTGTGGGTTTTTTGGTCCTTATTTAAGTCAGTTTCTTCTTGTGCTTTGGGGGAGGGTGAGGAGGGGTATGTGCCTCTACACCTGGAGAGGTCATGCAGGGATTGTGGTGGTGGCAGCCAAGGAAAGCCATTCAGGGGCTTTTAATCACTGAATAAAAATGGCTAAATCCTCTGAGGATTTACAGCTCGGAGGCCTCATACATCCTCATCCTACCTAAAACCCACACACTTGAGGCTGTAGATCCTAGTTCCTAGTTCTGTCATATGACTTCACTGCCGACTTGGAGGTGGTGCCTATGGCAGTAGTTCCTAATTCTGTGAACTTGGATGTGTTGTGCATTGACGTGTTGTGTGATGTTACTAGTCATCTGGTTTCTTCATCGTTAAGGCAATTGACCTAATACTAATATCCTTGGTGACTATCAGCAGAAACCCACTGTAGCTAACTTATGCCAACAAGAGGGTTTATTATAAAAATATAGGTGTGTTTTGTGGAACTGTGGGCCAAAGGTGTGGTTGGGCCTCACTAAAGCCTGGAAAGCCGTGGGAGTCCAGGCCATGATTGTGTATCGGGAGGTTGTGGTTTTATTTCCACGTAATCTCTTCATGTGTCTCATTCTCTGTAGAACAGAGAATGTAGAACAAGTCTCCAGTTAAAGTTTAGTCCTCCATCCAAATTAGTGGAGAAGAATAAAATGATCAGCCCCTTGCGGACCGCTGTCCGCTTCCTCATGCAGTTGATGGGGAGCGGGGGGTTCACTCCAGGTCATGGGAACAGTGAATAGTTGTCTGCAGAAAGGGAGTTTTGGGTTGGACAGAATCCTAAAAAATGTCTCTTGATTGTTTTGTTTATGGAATGTAAAGAAAGGATTCCATTAATCATTTTAAGAATTGATGGAGGTGGTTTTGGATAGTATAAATTCTTATCATCCTAAGGTGGCAGGTACTTCTGGGGACATAATAGGTGGCACTTTCCATGCTGGCTTCAGTGTTTGAACTGAATCCCCAGCACTAGTCAAGATGATCACTGGAGTTTTCTGACAGCCGATTAAATTTAATGAATAGTTTTGCTCTCTGCTCAGAGAAAGATGATAGACCTGTCAAAAATAATTACGCTTTAGTTTAGTTCTTTGCCAATGACAGATGATGAAAACTCTCAATGAGAATTTCTAAATTACCAAAATACATAGCATTTACACATGTGAGAATATAGGTATACCTTGGCGATATAGTGGGTTTAGTTCTGGACCACTGCAGTAAAACAAGGTTTGTAAAAAAGCTAGCTGTAATCCTTTTGCTGGTGGAGAGGCTTGCGTTCAGTTTGTAAAAAAATACAACATCTGTTAAGTGCAATAAAGCGAAGCATAATAAAATGAAGTACACCTGTAGTCTTTCGTGCATAACCTAGAGCAGGGCTCCCCAACCCCTGGGCTGCGGACCGGTAGTGGTCTGTGGCCTCTTAGGATCGGGGCCACATAGTGGCAGGCAAGTGAGCAAAGCTTCATCTGTATTTGAAGCTACTCCCCAGCGCTAGCATCACCGCCTCAGCTCTACCTCAGATTATCAGGCATTAGATTCTCCTAGGAGCTGATCTAGAGCAATACATCAGAATCATATGGGGAGCTTTTTACAAAACCAGAGGCCCAGTGGCATCCCCTACACTCAAGAATCCTTAGGCTTGTGGTAAGGCCTAAGTTTCTGTAGGGGTAACAACTCCCCAGATAATCTGACACCCCCTAGTTTGAGAAGCACTGCCTCAGGGGGACTTGACTCCATCCTGGGATGAAAACTGTAGCCATCTATAAAACAAATCTTGTCCCAAATGGATTCTCTGAAACAGCCACGACTTTCTTCTTCAGCATCAAGATGGGCTGTCTAGCCTCTCTCTGCCTTAGCTGTACCCAAGTTTCTTCTAATGACCCAGGTTGCTTCTAATGTTGTATTTCAGTCTGAATTAAGAACTTTAGCAAACTCACACCACCCAGAGCTTTCTGCCAAACAAAACAAAAAAATTCCAATTTTATTTGTTGACAAAACTGGTTGTGTCTTGTAGAATTTTCTAGTCAAGATTTGACTGGTTGAGTCTCCCTAGTGGCATTTAACATGGTTCTCTGTCTCAGTGTTTCTTATAAATTGGTAGATTGACATAGAAGTTCAAACAGATTGAGATTAGCTGTTTTAGCAGGAATTCTTTATAGGTATGTCAGATTGCATTAGGAGGCCCACCATGCCTCTCGTTATGTTAACAGCTATTTATGACTATCTTTGGTCCATTAATTCATTCGGGATTACTGCTTATCTTTGAATATCCAATAAACACTGAACCTAACAGGGAGGCATTTGAAGATATTTTTATTGAGAAACAGTGACATAGAACCTGGCCTTAATTCATTATTAGAAGTGATTGTATCCCATGGCACTGTCTTGGGGTCTTAGGTAACTTAGAACAGGCAAAGAATGTTTGTTTCCAGCTGTTTTTACTGAGTCCTCGTATGCTATAGAATAGATGGATCAATATTGACTCAATGCATTTCATATATTCCTGTCCTTAACCTTCAAGACTTTGACTAAGTCCATTTTCTCTTAAATCTTTTGCTTTCAATCCTTGATGCTCACTGAAAGTAGATTGAAATCATTCTGTGGAATAGCTTCTGTTCTCTTTCTGACTCAGTGCTTGAGCTGCCTCATTTTGCTGTCTATGACATTTGATCCTTTAGATAGGGAGTGCCCATTCCTGTCCCGCCAATTGGGACAACTAATATTTGTCAATCCTAAATAGTTTAATACATTAAACTAATTTATTAGGATTTCTCTTTAGTTAAAAATACTTTTTAAAAAAGTAGCTTCTCAAATAAAAACTTATGAGGGTATATGATATTTTCATGTGTATTCTGAAAGCATGGCTTTAAGTTATTCATTTTGAGCCCTTAAACAAAGAAAAATATTACCTTTTGTTCTTTTTTTAGGAAATTCATTCAAACGAAAAAGAAGTAACAGAGAAGGAAGTAACCCTTCACTTGTTGCCAGGTAACAGTCATGTTAGCATCATACCTCATGTCAACTCAATGCCAGAGATAAATTATGTCATCCCTAGTATCACTATGTATAAATGCCTTTGTTTTCATCCAGACAGCATGTAACAGCAAGGAGTTGGACAAATTATCAAGGTCTTTAGTTCAGTAATTACACACCCAGGTCTGAGTAATACAATATCTGTAAAGAATTTTTCTTCTTTTCCTCTCCCCAAGCTGATGAGAATAAACCTGGGAAATTCTCACCTCTTTTCACAAGCAAATGAGGCCTTTTTAAGGTTGCCTTACTTGGTCCCATCCAATTTTCTGGTCCTCAATCAGGAAAACCCTGGTCTCCCACAAAGCCCTACACCCCATACCCTCTTCCTCCTGCTGCTCAAGTGTAGCTGCCGCTGACCGGTGCAGCTGCCTGGCAGGCGTTGGTGGGTGGTCTCACCTGTTGTCTCTGCTTGTGCATCTGAGTGCCAGGTGTTCTGGGGTTTACCAAACCCACATTGGGGCTGCCAGGGCTTTCTTTGCTTTGTGGTCATCACCAAGGCTCCTGGATTGGTTGAGTATTTTTGAGATGGGGATAGTGACTCTAGCTTAAGTTAAACTTTATTCATTTCTGAATTCAGAAGCAGAAGCTTGGTGGTGTATCCTCTTCATATGTGGGGCTGGCCTGTGAGCTGTTCATTCAGTTTTTCTTCCACTTTTTTCTAATCCCAAATGCTTTTATTTTTTCCCATGAGATTTTTAAGAAGCATTTTCCCAAAACAATAGAGGCCTTGTTCTGGTACTTTTTATTTTATCCCATTTTACTGGGAGGATATTATGAATATGCACAGGTTTCTGACTGGTTCACCTTATTTGGTAAATATATCGGATCTTATAACTTTTTAAAAAACGTTTTTAAGTTTTAAAAGGTTTTTGGATAATAATGGCCTAAACCCTAATCTACAGACCCTATTGTCTTTCCTTTCCTTGGGTCATGGATTGTGCTAACTTTATGTTTTTGCTTGGGTTACATGTATTTTCCTCTTCCCAGGATTACTCAGTGGCCTCGTCTAGGTGTGCAGTGGTGAGCCCCCGTTTCCCAGACTAGGCTGAGATCTTTCCTAGCTCCCGCCTCCCGTGCGTCAGGCCTGCGCACAAACAAGTCCTTGGCCGCGGTGCGCCACGCTGTGCCTGCGCCGCCCCGTGCCGTGCCAGCCGCTGCACGCTGGTTTCTGGTCTCCAGAGCGTGACCACAGGCTGATGATGGCTGGCCTGGTCTTGGGGAAAGATTCACTATTAAAAGCTGCTTCATGCTCGTGGTTAAAAACACAGGAAGCCTTGCTCACATGTTTTCAACCAGGGGCTTAGCTGAGGCACTTTTTCTGGGACTATTTTAAACCCTAATGAGGCCCTGACTTCATTGTTTTCTTCAAACTGTGGTCTCTCTAGAGGCTGACCTAGTGACTGAGCCATCTTCTAGTATCTCCTTAGTAATTAACCCTTGGAAGATGAAAAAAATACCATAATATGCCCCCCTCGATAGTCTGTGAAGCTTTTTTGTTTACATATTGAATGAAGATGAGACTAAATGAATTTCTAGGCCAAAAGTCAATTTAAAGATATCGAAGGAAATATCCAGAGGGAGATTGAGGGAAAGATGGTTATCTGTTAGAGAAGAAAACTTCTCTTCTTTTTTGTTGCGAAGCATTTACACTTAGTTTTTTTATTTCTCATCTATTCTCGTTTTCGTCCCCTCACCCCACATGCAGCCCTCATGAGCTTCTGTGCTTCCAGGGAGCAGAGAATGCTTACCTATCCCTAAATCCTAATCTTTTGACTTTGTAGATAAGTACTCTGTCTCCAGGAAATACAGCGTCTCATGCAGGCTGGGGGCCTGCAGATAGAGCAGGAAAGGTGACACACTGAGAGGAAATGCTCTCAACTAAGAAAGAGAGGAAACAGTTTTTTTCCCACAAACCTCTGGCCTCTTTTTCCCTCCTGTCTTTGTGGAGTCAGAATCAGTGTGGTGGTGCTGCATCCTCTGTATGTGAGGAAGCTGCCTGGCCCCGTGGCCAGGGAGACACCTGCTGTCATTTAGCAACCCCAGAGTGGGAAGTGGCCCCCTCTCACCAGAAAGCGGGCCTGAGATCTGCGTCCCATGGCGAGCCTTCCTGGCTTCGCCCGTTGAGGGTATTCTGTGGGACGTCTGCTTGCGTCTAAGTAACAAAAACACTGATACTGTTTGCAAGTGTAACTGAGAACATTTTCACCTCTTTGGAAGCTTCCATTATTCACAGTGAGAAGATAGAGAAATGCCCTGTGTGAAGGTGTATGCGAGCCATTTTGATTTCACTTGTCAGTGGTCTCCAGTCTGCTTCATCTTCTCCCCTAAGTTTTGCAGCTCCTTCCATGTTGGGAAGTTTAAACTTCTGAAGTGCTGTTCTTTAAGTTTGTTGGTCTGTACGTGAATGGAGCTGGGGAAGCTTTTACTGTTTGCGTGCTGTACATTCTCTGCGACTCTGAGGAGGACTTGTTTTGCTTTTGACCAGGTGAGCAGCTGCTTTGCGAAGCCAGCACAGTACTGAAGTATGTTCAGGAAGAGTCCTGTCAGCGTGGGATCTATGGGAAGCTTGTCTGCACAGACTTCAAGATTGCTTTCTTGGGCGATGATGAATCTGCATTGGATAATGAGGTACGTTTGAGCTGCATTTGCCTGAGTCTGGGGGAGCAGTGCAGTCATGGCCCTAGGGTCTTTTTTCCCCAGCTTCTTAATTCCTCCATGCCCAGCACACAGAGACCTGAAGGACAGAAGTCCCCACTGCTAGTCTGCACTCAGTCCTTCAGAATCTCCTTCCAGTGGCAAGACCATTCTGCAATTTCTCACTCATGCCTCCTGTCACACCGACTAGTGTCTGACTTCATAGGTTCATACAGTCAGATTTTTTTTACTTTCTTTTATATTTCATCACAGTGTATATCACTCATCGGAATTATAGCTCTCCAGATATACAAGTTCCCGTTTTCACTATGCTAAACTCTTTCTTAAATTCAGGAACTGAGTTCAGTTATGCAACTGATGCTGAATGCAGCATTTGAGTTAGGGTTTGCTTTATGTTTACTCTGCACCGAATAGCAGTGTCCTCATAAGACCTGTCTGTACTTAGGAAGAGTGAGCAGTGCGGTAAGGAGACTCATGGAAACCCAGCCATCCCTGCCCACCCTCACTTTCAAGACAGCAGTGGCCCCACCGCTGTCTCAGGGTGCGGTCCCTGGCAGCTGTGTGCTGCAGCAGCTTCATCCTAGTCCTGCACAAAGACAGCATTTACAGACACTCGAGTCTCCTGCTGGTTTCTTCCTACATTAACTACCACTCACCTGCTTGCTTTGGTGGAGAAACCTTAACCTGCCCGCCACTTCCCAGCACCTCTCAAGGTGATCGCGTGTGGCAGGATATGTTTGCCCGGTGCAGCCCAGAAATGGCATGCTCTGCCTGGGTTCGAAAAAACAGTAATCACCAGCTTTTCTTTCACATTTCTTTGTCCTTTTCCTAGGGATGTGGCTGTATTTCCCTTTTTTTCTTAATGTGCAAGTGGAGAATGGTGATTTGCTCTTTTTATAAATATCTAACAGTGCATACAAAGAAGTCAACAACTGTTCCTTTTGACTCTTTTAGGAGACCCAATTTAAGAATAAGGTTGTAGGAGAAAACGACATTACGCTCCATTGTGTAGATCAGATTTATGGAGGTAAGTATCTATATTCCCTTGGGATGTTGCCAGCTTTTGAAAGTATAGCTGATAATGATAATGTTTTTGTGGTGTTTTATAGTTTACTATAGTTTCTTCACATATATATCTCATTTAAGTCATGTAGATGATAAAATTGAGATGTGAAGTGGTTTGTTTGGGGTTACTTAGCTGGAAGAGCTTGGAATTGAACTTAGAAACTTGTTCTTTCTAATATTCCACAGTGTCATTACATATTAGATTTTTGACAATACTTATTGCTGTCACTGTTAGCCATGTAGGTTTTATTTTAAAGGCTAATCTGACAAAAGTCTGTTGTATTGTGCTTGATGTCTTTTCTGCTTTCAAGCTTCCCTCTGCTCTACTTCTCTATTTTTGTAGACAGAGCTTTTCCAGAAATCACTCAGTAGTTATTTACGATGTTCCTAACACCAGTAGGTGCTGCATGTTCCAAACTCTGGGACTGGGCGGGAACCATGAACCCAGGAGTCGACTGTCCCCGAAGCATGTCCCTAGTGGTCTTCCAACCATCTTTTGTAATCTCAGCTTTCAGAGCTGGATTTTTTCTGCATGTTGGTAGCATTAGTTCTGCTGACAGTAGCCAGTCCGTTTTGGTCTTGGGTCCCTGCTGACAGTTACTTAGAAGGTAGCACCTTTCTTTTTACTTTCGAGAGGTGTCTTTAGAACTTAATAGTCTGCCTTGTTTCTTTAGCATTAACTTAATTTAACATAATTTCTCTTGTTGATTTCATTGTTGATGTACAGTGTTTGATGAGAAAAAAAAAACTCTCTTTGGACAACTGAAGAAATACCCTGAGAAACTCATCATCCACTGCAAAGACCTCCGGGTATTCCACTTTTGTCTGAGGTACACAAAAGAAGAGGAAGTCAAAAGGGTAACTAGTTGCCTATATTTTTAGGTTTTATTTCCCATCAGGTTTTCCCCACTATTTTTTGCTTATACTGCATGAAGGTTGAGGGGAACTTTTTACTGTTTAAAGTTGAAATTGTTCTAACCCTGTATACTTTGATTGGAATTTAGAGAGAATTTGGTAAAGCGTGCCTTTATGTTATCTTGGCACATGCTACCTTTAATCCTTCAATTTGTAATCTTTTTATTCCTGGAGGCTCCAAAGGCTGGGAGGTGGTAAAGCAGGGTCTGGAAGCAGATGGGGAAAGGAAATGGGGGAGCAACTAGAAGCAAACCTCTTCTTTCGCCTCTGACGCCTTTCCAAGTAATAGTGACCCCCAACTTCTGGGTGAACAAGTTCATATCTGTGAGGTAGTGGAAATATGTGGAAGGAGGAGAAGGTACACAGGTCAAATGGACAAAGCCAAGTCACCAGACGAGTCTGGGCTTTTGGACACTGTAGTCAGCTTAATGTGGTTGTTACAACAAATCGAGATGTATAATGGTGAAGTGGTTACAGTGGTCATTATGACTTCCCGTATTGAGAATCGAAGGTCTTAAACTTATACTCTCCTGATAAGTGCATTAGGGGAAACCTAGTGAGAGGCCACTTCATCTTTTGCCTTTGGCTGCGGTGAGTTATGCACACTTTACAGGCAGGTCCTTGTTTTTTTTTTTCAGGTACTTGTGTAAGTTCAATTAGAATAATAAGCATGACTCCAGTATCTATTCTGAGCAGAAGAGTGGTGTAGCTATGGAAAATTCCCCAAGAAGCCAGAAACTTCATTTTGAATGATGATTTTTTGTCATCTATCCAAACGTACTTTTGTTTGGAACTTCAAACAAAAAGCACAGTGGGTTGATTTCTAATCTTCTAGAAGAAAGTCCTAAAGGCCATAGTGAATCAGAATAGTTACGTATTCTGGTGATTATATCAGCTGTATCTTTAATATCGGGTTTTTAGAGTATCTGAATATGGCACCTGAGGTTTTTAGCACTTAGTTTTTGAGAAATTAGATGATGTTTTAAAAATTTCCCTAGATGTTGAAAACTCTTAAACAATCTGACAGAATGGTTTATTTGTTTATTTGGCCATTATTCCAAGAGATAATGTCATAAATGCAAACAGGCCTCCATGAGAGTTAGCGTCCTGCCCGTCCTGCGTCCGGCCTGTAGAAGCCTGTTAGCACGACTGAAAACTTAGACAGCTCAGCGTTTATCTGCCTAAAGCATGACTGTAGCCATTGCTTGGTTATTTCCTAGATTGTCAGTGGCATAATTCATCATACCCTGGCTCCTAAACTGCTTAAACGGTTGTTTCTGTTTTCCTATGCAACTGCTGTACAAACCAGTACAGGTAAGTGTCTTCTGGATTTTAATTTGTGAGTATATGGGCCTTCCAGTTCCTACCTGAAACGAGTGGGAGGAGACCCAGCCTTGAGGTTTTTTCTCCTTCTCTTTAGCAATTGCTCACCTATGCTTGGATTTCTTAAAGAGAAAATTAAAAGTTTCTATTTTTTTTTTCTGTGATCTTTCTTGCTTTAACTTACCTTTTAGGTTTGTTTGCTTTTTATGAAAGATTATTGGTTTGATTGTTTCCCATTCTCTGCCCATATAACTGGGAATGTGAGACTATAGAGCAACAAAATTGAGACACGTTTAAAATAGCCTTGTTTGTCCCTGAGTTCTTTTCTCCACTATAATATACTTGATTTTATTTCATAAGACTCTAGAGAATGTTTTGCATTCTAGAAAGTTTTTCAACAACTGGAACATGCTTTATAGCATGTATTTTGGGGGAAATGGAATAGTTGTACATAAGAGAACATATCAGAAAACTAGCTTGGTTAGAAAACTTAGGATTCCAAATGTTTTCCATTCACTTTGCTGAGAAAAAGAGCATTCTTTTAAACTAAGAAACTTTGGTCATTTGAATTAACGATTAATGCCTAGTGAACATGGTTCCATAGTGTAGTGGTTAGCATGTCTGCTTTACACACAGAAAGTCCTGGGTTCATGCCCCAGTGGAGCCACGGTCCATGGTCTACGGCCATGCCACCCTGAACAAGCCTGATGTCTGATCTCGGAAGCTAAGTAGGGTTGGGCCTGGTTAGTACTTTAATGGGAGACCACCTAGGAAGACCAGGTGCTGTAGGCATAAATAATAAGAATAATAATAAATAATAATAATAATGCCTAGCATTATATAACGTTTTCCACAGATATCTTTTTCCTTCTCTAAATCTCTTGCCTCTGTTCTCATTCTCTGCCCGTTACTCTTAACATGATGTTATCCTGTGCGCTATGTGCTTTTCGTCAGGGAAGTGGCATGTTAGTTTAACAGACTATAATAGGCTTTCTGGAATGCAGTTGCTTTGTCACCATCTGCTTGCTCATTGAGTAAACATTTGTTGGACGCTTGCAATGGGTCAGGCACTGTGGGCATACGGAGGTGAACGGGACTAAATCCCTGCCCTCTAAGAGCATCACATCAAACAGTGGCAGCTGAGTGACATTTCCTCTGGTGGAGGGGCCGTAGGAGGAGGAGGGATGGCCATCAGAGAGGGCTAAGGCTGAATGTGAGCTCATGTGGAGGATGTGGGAGTGTCTGGTAGGCATAGAGGAGTATTTTAGGCAGAAGATTATCATATGCAGTTATGTAAATATCAGAGAGCAGGTTGCATTTTGGAAACCATGGTGGTTTAGTAGAAAAGGTATGAATTTTGGGTCTGTCTCACCTCACTTAAAATCCTTGCCCAGCTGCTTAGTAGCTAGGTGATCCTAGGGATGACACTTAACTCTTGGGGCTTCTGTTTTCTCATTTTAAAAACAATAGTATTCTGAAGTATTTTGAAGATTACAAATCATTAAACGTATGACACATAGGGTATAGTCATTAAATGAAGATCAAGAGTATAACTGCATATTATTCAGGGTGGATCATGTTCAGAGAATTATGCTGATATAAAATATATACTTAGTAATACTGTTAAGCTTAACATAAAATTTGTTCATTCAATAAGTTCGTCTTTGTGAATGACAGATCGTTTCACGGCAGGTAACGTGTGAGTGCTGATTAACTGGGTGCTGGCTCACCACAGCTGGTTGCTATATGAGACTTGCACAATATGACTTGGTTGGTTACTGTAATTTATATAAACATTTATTGGGTTTACATTTGAAAAATTATCCTCTTACATCCTGATTCTTGGTCTGGACCCACTTAGGAGTTTCTCATCTGGCCAGCGTGTGTCCGTCTGTGTGCCAAAACCCTTACTTTGATAGACCTGGCAGTTTCATTACCTTGCGGTGGCTTTCTGTGCTTTGGCTGAAGGGTCCTCAGTGCTTATGACATGGCATTTTAGAGAAGGATTTACTGTATTCCTGAGAAAATGATCTATGCTTGAATTGGAGTATTACTTATGTTCATGGGGAGATATGTTTTTGCATTTATTCCTTTATGGAAATTGTCTTTATAGCTGCCTAGGTTTGAATTCCAGTTCTGCTATTGCCTAGCTCTGTGACCTTGGGCAAGTTACTTGACCTTTCTGTACCACTTCTGTAAAATGGAAGAAATAATATTACCTAACCTATAGGATTGTAAGATTGAATTATAAATGTAATATGCTTGAAATAGTTCCTGGCATATACTATATGTTATATAAGTTTAACTACTATTTTATCATTCTTGTTATCACCCTTTGTACAATTATCTCGTTTTATTAAAAATACCAGGTGAGAGTTTTAGGCTTTTTTTTTTTTAATGTGCAATGGCTTGAACTGACTAATTTGTGTAAATACCCAAGATTGTTAATGTGTTTGTCACCCATAGCAAGAAGAGCTGTGGCTTGGAAGAGGGCAAGGACAGATCTGCGGGGCTTCAGGAGTATTGCTCTTGGGCGTTTCTGCCTGGTGGGTAGGAGCAGGGCAGGATTAGGGCAGATGTATCCATTACTGTGATGTGGCCGTTGGCCAGCAGGCCCGGGCCCTCTGCTCCACGGCTATCTGATTTGTTTCTGGCTTTCAGCAACCTCCTGTTGACGTTGTATCTTCAAATTGAAGGAGGTTTTACATTCTGGAATCTGACACGCTATTCAAATGAATTTGCCATCCTATGCACAAATTGGTAGGGCTAAAAATACTTTTTTAGCATTTATGCTAAGCCTGTCTTTTAGTGCCTCTTAGGATCTTTTTATGTTATATAAATTATCTCATAGTCAGATGACTGAAAATGGAGCTATAATTACTTTTGCAAGGAGTGGAACTAGAACAACTCTTTCCTCCACTATGCAAAGACAGAGCCTCAATCATAATTTTGGATTAATGACCAAAAAAAAAAGGAACAAAGTTAGGATTCACCAGTAAATTCATTCTGCTTGGATACAGATAGACTTAGTAGAGGAAATTTGGGCCTAAGCATTCACTTTCACATCATTAAAATACGAGCACTTTATGACAAGATTTTATTTTCTTTTTAAATTTATTTTGTTAGCCACCAATCCCAAGAAGCATACCATAATGTTCGACACGCTTGAGGACTGGTGCTGGGAATTAGAGAGGACCAAAGGCAACGCGAAGTACAGAGCAGTGAGTGTCAACGAAGGCTACCGAGTCTGTGAGAGGTAAGCTCTTAGGGGTGTGCTTTTTAAAAACAGAGCTTTGTTGAGACTTAATTCACATGACGTACAGTTCATCCATTTGAATTGTACAGTGTTTTAAAATGTATTTGCGCAGTTGTGCAACATTACCACACACAATTTTAGAATGTTTTTATCATCCCCAAACGAAACCATACCCCTTAGCAGTCTTCACAGCAGCTCTAGCCAACCACTAATCCATTTTCTGGTTCTGTGTATTTTCTGAGTCTGGTTCTGGACTCTTCATATAAATGGAATCATATAATATGTGGTCTTTATGTTTGGCTTTTTACACTTAATGTAATGTTCTCAAGATTCATCTGTGTTTTCAGAATTTCATTCTTTTTTTATTCCCAAATAATATTCTATGGTATGGATATGCCATATTTTATTGACTCTTTCATTCGTTGATGGACATTTGGATTGTTTCACTTTTTGGCTATTATGAATAGTGCTGCAGTAAAAATTTGGGTTCAAGATTTTGTGCAACTGTATATTTTTATTTTTCTTGGGTGTGTAACTAGGAGCGGAATTGATAGGCCATGTAGTAACTCTGCGTTTAACTTTTTGAGGAACTGTCAGACTGTTTCCCATCAGCAGTGTAAGAGGATTTCTCTACATTGATACCGTGCTTTTTTAAGAAACCCTTAAAGAGTAAAGTGTGCCTTAAAACATTCAAACGTGAATTTGAGTCTTTTTTTCTCATCATTGTATTTGTAATCTAAGTCTAAACTTTTTAGAGGCATTTCTACATTTATATCGTGTATTTGCTTTCCTTTTATCAAACACTTTGATTCATTTATTTATTCAGTATAAACTTTTGGAGTGCCTGCTATGTGCCAGGCTGCATCCTAGCTCCTGAACATACAGCAGTAAACAGAGTCTAAAAGTCCATGCCCTCCTGGAACTGTCATTTTAGTGGAAGATGATGATAGAATAAATGAGTATTTGTAGCATATTAAAAAGGTAATAAGTGCTATAGACAAAAATATACCAGCCACGGGGTTAGGGAGCTGCTGATGGAGAGGGTTGGTCAGGCAAGGAAACAATAGGAGTAAAGACTCTGAGGAAGAGTCTTGTCTGACTGTATGAGCAACAGCGAGGAGCCCAGGGGCTGGATGGAATGGTAAGAGGGGAGGCCAGGGAGGAGAGGGGCAGCTGGATGGTGACAGGTTGGGAGGCTGTCAGAAGAATTTATAGTTCAGTGAGGAGGAGTTTCAGTAGAGGCATGATGTGATCTGACCTACATTTAAAGGATGACTCTGCATAATCCTCTTAGAAACGTGATTCTCACCATTTTGGAACAGATTCCCCAGCACCCTGCTAACAGTTTCACAAAATTTGTACAGTAGTCTTCCCTTATCTGTGGTTTTGATTTCCATGGTTTTAGTTACCTGTGGTCAACTGCAGTCCAAAACTATTAAATGGAAAATTCCAGAAATAATTCGTAAGTTTTAAACTGGGTGCTGGTCTGAGTAGCATGGTGAAAGCTCACACTGTCCCGCTTCATCCTATGCAGGACGTGAGCCATCCCTTTGTGCAGTGTGTCCACGCTGTAGGGCTGCCCGCCCACTTCGTAGCCGTCTCGGTTACCAGACAGACTGTCACGGTATCACAGGGCTTGGGTTCACGTAACCCTTATTTTACTTATTGGCCCCAAAGTTCAGGAGGAGGGATGCCGGCAGTTTAGATATACCGGAGAGAAGCAGTAAGGTGTTGCCTTTAAGGTTAAAGGTGAGTACAGTACAATAAATCATTTTGAGAGAGAGAAAAAACACATTCCCATAACTTTGACTGCAGTATATTATTATAATTGTTCTATTTTGTTATTAGTTATTGTTGTTAATCTCTTAGTAGGCCTGATTTATAAGTTAAACTTTATCATAGATAAGTATGTAGAGGAAAAACGGTATATATAGGGTTTGGTACTATCCATGGTTTGAGGCATCCACTGGGGGTCTTGGAACACATCCCCTGTGAAGAAGTGGGACTTTGGTTTTCTGTAGAACATTTTATATTCATGGTTCTGATGGGCCTCTTCATCAGCTCAGTTTTGATGTTTGTCAATCTTAAATATTTATGAAGTTAGTCCTCCTGTCACAGTGGGAACTGTGGTGACAGTGGGAGGGCCTGTCTCCTCCTATCCTTTCATAGTCACAAAGCTTGGAAAGGGAAAGCTAGGTCTTACTCAGAAAGATGCTAGAAACACCCGCTCCTAGTAGGTGATAGATTGTAACGTGATGTTGGTACCAATAAAAGGCATTCCCATTCTCAGAACTGTTTAGGAGAAAATCCTGCCACTGATTAAACTTACTGATATTCTCATAGATCTTAGCACATCAAAAATATGCCAGGTAGAGAAGGCAAGGGAAAGCTTTTAATTAGTGGTCAATGCGGAGAATGGAGCTTTTAGTGAGATTTTGGTACTCAAAATGCTCAGTGCCCCTCCTCCTCCACTACGCTTTACTGTCCCACGGGGATGATACAGGGAAAAGCTGGGCTTAGTTTCTCACCTTCACCACTGTGCTAGCTGCCTACACGGACTTCCCCATCCAGCCTGGTCCTGCTGCATCCGTTCTCTGTTGTAGTGGCCACGAGAGCACCTCTGGTATGTATCTGATCACCTTGCTCCTGCCTCAGTGGCTCCCTGCTGCTCTTAGTACAGGGAACAGAGCTTCATGAGGGCTACACTGCCCTTCATGGTTTGAGTCCTGTCTAGTCTCCAGCTTTGTGTATACCCCTCTGGCCATACTGAACCCCTGCGATAGGGCCTGTGCAGTCTCACGTCTGGAATGCTCCTTTTGCTTCTAGCTGTACAAGTGAGTTACCTCCCTTTCATCTGTCAGATCTCAGCTCAGGTGTCATATGTAGGGAGCCTTCCCAAGACGAGGTTGGATCTCCTTGTGATAGCTTGCATTGAACTGTATGCCTCTCTTCACAGCATTTCCTGCAATTGTGAGTTTATTTTTATCTGTATCACCATTTGATTAATGTTTGTTTCTGCAACCTGTCAGCTCTGGTAGTCAAGGACACTGTTTCTATATAATGACATGAATACCATGATACCCGCAGAACCAAGTGCAGTGCCTGGTTTCAAGAGGGACTCAGTAATTAGGAGACCGAATGAATAAATTAACGAAAGCCCCCTCAGTAGTTAGAGGGGACTCCAGTCAGTTTGGATGAGAATAAGAAACTGAGTGTCTCCTTCACCGTACCCCGAGGTCAGAGCCAGCTGTTCCAGTACCACAGACTGTTCCTTCTCCTGAAAGCCCTCCTCTCATCCCACCTGCCCATGAAGGTATCAGAAGGTCTTAACTCTAGGATGTATGTAACAGAGAGACCTATGAATGACAGCCACAGGAAGACACTGCTGCTCTGATGTCATTTGAGGGTTTCCTTACCTTAGCTAAGACTGTGCCTGAGCAGATCATACAACTGTCTTTGGATGAAGTCATCCTGTATATGGAGGGGCCATTTACTTTGTATTCTGAACTCATCTTAATGACTAAAATGACTGCTGTCCAGGCAGGGAGGGCTACTTGTCTGTAGACAATGAGAGTCTCACATGGACCCATGTGAAGTTCAGTGAGACAGGAGAGGACATCTCCACCTCCCTTCACTGGTGCAGAGCTGTCCCATCTCTGTGCAACCTCCTTTCTTGAGTGACTGTGTGGTATATACGCTAATACTTGGTTCTGATATTTGCAACCCCCCCCACCCCCGCCCCCAGTGAAAAACATAGAGAAAATTAACTGGTTAACCAGCGTTGTGAAATATTCAACCTCACTAGTAAGAGGAGACGTAAATTTATTTCAAAGCGACGTGGCCTCACCCTGGTTTTGTAGAATGAGCTGAGAAAGGAGCTAGGAATCTGGTTTAAACAAACCCATGGGTGACTCTCTTGCAAAGGTTGAGAAACTGTGATTTGTTTGTATGTTGCCATCTAGAGCAATACTTCTGGTTTCCTGTCCAGCCAAGTCACCTGGGGATTCTGATTTTATAGGTCTGGGGTTGGGCTTGAGAACCTGCTTTCCTTATAAGCATCTAGGCGATGCTGCTGCATACTTCAGCAGCGGGCTCTTCTGGTACAACAGCTTTCATCCTGATTGCTCACCTAGAGAGCTTTTAAACTCCTGATGTGTAATAGTTCTGGGATGGAGCCTGGACGCTGGCAGTTTTTTCATCTTTCCCTGTGATTTAAATGTGCAATCTAATTATTAACTTGTGGCTCATCCTGTTTTCTCTATGCTTCCCTTGGATAATTTTGAGTTCCAGAGTACATCACATTTAATTTATAAATATTTCAGTATGCGCCTCTAGGGATTAAGGAATCTTTTTATAAATATAACCATAAAACCATTATCACAACTTTCAAATTTAATATTAGCTCCTTAATATCATTCAGTATCCAGTGTTCAGATTTTCCCCATTGTTTTAGAAGTTTTCAAAACAATTTATCTTTCATCTTTTTATCTATTTTACATTTCAGCAAGATTCAGTGAGATGGATATCTTGCAGTTGATAGGTTTCTGGAGTCTCTTAATCTATAAATTCTCACACCATCATTTATTTCTTGTAATTTTTTGTTTTCAAGAAACCAGACCATTTGTCCAATAGTTTTCCATAGTCTGGATTTTGATGAGCATATCCCCATGGTGATGTTTAAAATGTTGCTTCATCCCCTATGAATTGATTTGATCTAACTGCTTGCTCACATTCAAATTCTGATCTTTTCAACTCAGAAAATTCATCTTTCCTATGACCTAATACTTAAGAGATTTGGTTTACACATGCAGCATGAACACAAACGCCATCTAATCATTTTCATTGTAGTTCTTACACCACAGGTACCTTATTTCCTGCAAGGCTTTATTTCAGGCTCTTTGAGTGAAAGATCTTCACAGCTTCTCAGTGATAGAACTTAAGTGGGTTTCTTATTAACAGAAGCTTGCATTTGCTAACTAGAGAATGAGATGATATCCTTTCATATCTCTGATCTCTGCAACTCTGAAAACCTGTCTTTCCCATATTCCTTCTGAAAAGGTTTGTTATTTTTATTTTATTTTATTATTTATTTCTTGACGCTTACAGCACCTGGTGTTTCTAGGTGGTCAGAGCACTTGATAAAATGGGCGGTAGTCATCATAATTACTGGTTTTCTTAAAAGTCAGACTGAGCAACAAAAGTGCTTATATCATCCTATACGATGAAGAAGATCACTCCCGATTTTGGAATTCATAAACTTCTAGATATCACATTCCAGTCCTCACATTCTGTGAATGAGGGCCCAGAACCAGAGAGGTGGAGTAATTTACCTACATTTACACAAAATCAGAGACAGAGCTAGGATTTGAATTCAGATTCCTGACTGATTTGGCCGGAGAGAGTTGGTTCTTAACAGGGAGTATCGTCCTACCACTCTGCTTAGCTTCCTGTGTTCATTAAAGTTGAACTTTCATATTTAGTGAATTAACTCTAATACTAAAACTGATGACATCTCTTTCTTTTAGGCTGCCAGCGTACTTTGTCGTCCCCACCCCTCTTCCTGAAGAGAACGTGCCACGCTTTCAGGGTCATGGCATACCAGTAAGTGCATCTGGAAACCTTAACGGCCTTGGATTGCTCATCGGCCCATCTTGGCAAAGTGTTCTACTTAAAGCCTGTGGCTTTGGTACTGAAGAGTTTGTCTTCAGTCCAAGAGTGATCCAAAAATATCTTAGGGACTCCCCAGAGGAGTCTCTTAGACATGACACTCCCTGGGACAGAGTTCTAAAGTTTTCACAGATGCTCTGCAGTTCTTAGCAGAGACATCTTTAAAAAGCTTTAAGAGGATTACAGATTCGTCTGGTGTTGAAAGCCAGCTTTATTTAACACCTAAATCATTTTGAGGCTGAGCCAACCACTCTAAGGGTAGTAGGTTTAAGATACTTTTTAGCCTGCATCATTAATCTTTGAATGGGCGTGGCTGTGTTTTTTTTCTGGAGGACAACATGGAGGGCTTACTGAGTTTTCACAGAATAGACCAGGATGGGAGCCGTATTTAGTGTGTCACTGATCAAAGAAGGCAAGACTGGCAGTTAACTCCAGTTTCTAATGGGCTGTTGGGAGTTGCCACGCCTGCAGGAATTCAGTGAGGAATGAGAATTGCAAATGAATGCTGTGCACATGGCTGGTTGACCAGAAAGGTCACTCCTGTATGGGAGGTGAGATGTGTAAGTGGGGGGGGGGGTCACATGCCCAGGCCGGGCAGGTAATTAGTGTGAGCATTGCAGTGAGCCAGAGACCCTCTGCCTGGTCGAAGGGACGGCTGCTCTTCTGTGCCAGCAGGTTCGTGCTACGTGGAACTGTGGGCCTGGTCTCATCAGATGTCCTGATTTCTCAGGAGCAGCCAGAGATAGGGAATTTTATGTGAGGTTTCCTGATTTCTAAATGTGTTCATTTGCTTCAGACGTTTAAAAAAATCATGTCTTTGGGCCCGAGTTGGCTCATGTTCACCAGTTTGCAACCTTTGATTTAGAGCTGTGGATCTCAGACTTTCTCAGGACTCTCTACACTCCTAAAAAGTATTTAGGGTCTCATAGAGTTTTTGTTTATGAAGTTGTATCTGTCAATATTGGCCATATTAAAATTAAAGCTAAAACATTAAAATTTTATTTTAGGAAGAATCTCATTACATACTAACATAAATATTTCCCTGAAAAATAACTATATTACCCAAAATGAAAACAGAATATGTTTTATATTTTCGAAAATAGAAGATAGCTGCATTCTTTTATCTGCTTCTTTCATTCAGTCTGTTATGAGATGTTGGAATTTGGTTGAAGTACATGAAGAAAAATCCAGCCAGCATCATACAGATGTGCATTTGGGAAAGGAAGAAATACTATATAGCCTTTTCTGATAATTGAGAATATTATTCTTTGATGGTACACGAAAAAATTGATAAGCAGTGCTTTCATAAAAATTAATTTGAAAACAATAAAACTTTTTATTCCCTGCTAAATTAAAATTAATTGATCTGTCTCTGACTGGATCTTAAAATATGCATGATTTTATAACATCCATTGGTCATTTGGAAAATATTAGTTCACTAGGTAATATAGATCATCCAAATATTGACATGTTTCCTTATATAATATAAACATAACATTTAATTAACATCACCCCTGTCTCATCAGAAAAGTCTTTAAATATTGAGAAGCTGTTCAGCTAGAGGCTGAGGCTAGTTTACCAGAGTTCTAATTTTTACTTGAGAGTTTCATTTTTATCATTGGCAACAAATTGTCAGTTGTTTTCTTTGAAGTGATAGACCTACTTTATTCATTTTTTTCCTAAGAAAGAATGTCTGCTAGTTACCAAAGCTTGAATGTCCGTAGTTTCCGTGTCAGTTATTCTTTCAATTCCACAAAAAAAGCATCTAAGTTTAGTTCTTAATTCATCACATAAGTGCTTTTCCTTAGAACAAACATTGTACTTCACTGTACTTACCTCCCATTCCATCACACAGAATACTAAAAGGGCATGTAACGGTCAAGATTAATACAATAGTAATTTTTAGTCCCTCATTAAGGACATTGTCAGGTGAAACAATGTGTTTTCCGCAAGTGCGTGGCAGTGAAGAATGCAGTGGCCTGTGCTGTTTGGTAGCAGGGCCCCGACCGGTGCTAAGGTGCCGGCAGTGCCATGTTCATCAGTGCAACTGTCAGTGCAGAGAAAAGGGCACATTACGTCTTAGTAGTATTGTCAGCGCACTTGAAAGGACATTGGGTTCCACTCCCTGCATCTGTAGACTGCATTTTGAGAATTGCTATTTTAGAAGAATAAGCATGAGGGTTCTCAGCCTTTCACAGATGAATCTAGGGCAAGAGGGTGCGCTCTGCAGGAAGACACGAAGATGCACGGTCTGCCCGTGTGGGAGCGCGCTAAGGAACATTGCTATAGATTATACCAAATGACACAGCATACTTAATGGGGTACCCAAAAACTGCCACCTTGCCTTGGTTGGGTCCTTGTCTGCTAGCAGCCTGTTGTTTAATTTCTTTTCGTTTCTGTATCATCTTCCCTGGGGGCTGCTGCAAACATTTTTTCATTCTCTTTTTAAGTTTGTGATTCCAATCTTTTTTACTCTAGGCGATGATCTTTTCCCTCTAGTGGGATCTTGGACAGCAAGCAACAAGACCTCCCTCAACTTTCTTTTTCTACCTTCTGTGGTTCCTCTCTATGCTTCCTCTTTTCTTTATCTCGAATCCATCCACCCTTGCTTTGTCTGGAGCCTGCTTCTGTCAGTCCTCCCACTTCTGTGTATGTCTTTCTGCATATTCTGCTCTTCCTGGAGCATCCTCTGGTGTCCCCTTCCTTAAGAGTCAAGCTGCTGTCTTGTTCTTCCCTGTACTGCTAAATGTACTTAGAATCTGTACTGATTTCCTGTTCCTGCGACGCCTCCTTTCTTCCTGCAGCATGACCTCTCCTCCCCCCGTTCCGCTAAGTGACCCTCCAGACGGCATTGAGCTTTTGTGGCCCCCGTTCTCCATACCATCGCTACAGTTTTCAACACTGATTATGTCCTCTTTTTTTTTTTGCCTTTTAAATTCCTGTATTGGCTCTGGGGACACTGTGCTGTCATGGTCCCTTATGCCCTTCATTGCACCTTTCCGTACTTCCACTGCTTTCTAGCCTCCGATTTTACATGTTCCTCTAAAGCTCTGTCTTTGGTTCTGTTAAGAGAGACACTGTAAGAGATATGAAATAATGAATAATCCTTCCCCCCAACTTTTTTGAGATAAACTGTGCTTCTTGTCTGTTGTCAAGTCATTCATATTAAAAATCCTGTGGCCCTTTTCCCAGACAGAAATTGTACGTGTTACAAGGAGAAGACATGTGCTTTTTGCTAAATCCTGTGAGAATCTTTCTCTGACCAAGAATTTTGCTTGTTTTCTATTTACTGTTTTAAATAGAGGATAGTAAGAGAATTGCCCCCATGGTATCTCAGCAAAGCTGAGATGGTTATGTTTGTGCCCCAAATAGAAAATGAAATATGGTTAAATACCACCAAAAGCCACCTTTTCTGCCCCAGGAGAAGAGAGGAAAAGGATTAAGAACTTAATTTCTTAGAACCTGCCACCCAGTCATGGCTAGGACTTTCTCTCCTTTCATCAGAGTGAGCTGCACCAAGTAAGGGAGCATTTAGAAAATTGCCAACTTTGGCAGAGGACTAAAACTGGTGATTTCTTCACACTGCTTAGCATGGCACTAGGAGAGGGAATCAGAGGACAGCAGAGGGCCCTTTGAATCGTCTCCATTCTAACACTTCGCCTCATTATGAATCTTAAAGTACCGCCACGCCCTGGAGGAGTCAGCACTTGTTGGCAGTTTCAAAGCAGCTCTGTGTCCCTCTGTCCTCGCTCCTTGGATGGGCTGGCATCTCTTCCACGTCAGCTGGCAGTCAGCTGTCATTACCAGAGCTCCAGCCCTGCCTCCTCCTCCTAAGCTCATAACCCTCATCTTAGGTGCCTCCTGAATATCATTACATAGATTTTCTGTTGGCACTAGACAGACATCTAACATATCCAATACTGAATCCATCATCTTCCCCTGAAACCCTGAACTCTGGTTCCTCTTTCTGACTTTCTAAGTTTAGTAGAATATCACCTGGATCGTGTGCTGGTCTCTAGTCTCTTGGCCCAGGCTGCCGCTAGCATATCCGAGGTGTCCCCTCTGGGCAGCTGAGATCTAGTTTTACCTTTGAGCCAGGGCCCAGCACAGGGCAGGGGATTGGCTTTAACCAGGCTTTTGTACGGGGAACAGAGTTCACAGCCGCACTCACCTGTCCCAGCCAGCCTCACCCTCTCCTCCATTCCAGGCACTGCGGGCAGATGACTTTGCCCTTGGACCATTTCTACCCTCCATTTCCTCCTGCGAAACAGAGCAAACAAAAGTGTATCTAGAAAAACTGAAACTTGTCACATGTGGTCATTCACATGATTTCTCCCTCCCTCTGTTGTTTCTTGAAATTCTCTTCTGTGGCTTACCACCTTCTACTTTATTTGTAAACTTATTTGTTTTATTGAGTTTCAGCTCCTTGAAGGTAGACACACAGTACCTCAGCCCTCCTTACGTCCTCTCACGACCTAACTCACGTGTCTTCTCGTTTCGATATATGATGAGTAGCCCACTTTCCGTTCGTTCTGGTGTGAACTTTCTCTCATGACAGGAGCTGCCCGCTTTGTGCCATCCAGGCAGAGCACGACCTTTAGAGTCACACTGTTGCGGCTGTCTGTGAGTTAATTCATGTCAAACCCTGACATAAGCTGCATTCCAACTATAGCCACTGTCCTAAAAGTATTAATCACAATGCTGTTGTCGTCATGTAGGTTCCCAGCTCTAAAGCCAAGTTCAAAGGTATATGTTAGACCATGAACAGGTCTGAGTGTGTCTACCTAGACCTGTTTTGTTTTGTTTTTTAAGACTAAACCAGTTATTTTCATTGCAAGTAGCTAACTATTCCTTGGCTTAAGAAAGTTGACTATATCTAGCCATTTTGTACTGACGTTATAAATTTTCCTGTATGAATTTAAATGCTAAGCTTACCTGTTCCCTGTTGGGTTGTATTATGTTTAGAAAACCTTTCTTCCCCTCTGCAGATATGGTGTTGGTCCTGCCACAATGGATGCGCCCTTTTGAAAATGTCAGCACTGCCCAAAGAACAGGACGATAGCATTTTACAAGTCCAAAAGAGCTTCTTGGATGGGTCAGTACTGTTTAACATTTTGTTATTGTCCAGCTCAGTTCTTGTTTTCTGAGAAGCAGGGAACAGTTCTCAGTAGTATGTGCATTTCTATTTACCTCTGATAGTTTAGTGCTTGGGAATACAACTTAGAGCAGTCATTTTAATTACGTTGGAAGGAGTCAGGATAACGTAATCAGTAAGAGTGTCAACTGCATAGTTTCTAGAGGTGCTGCAGGCATTTCGGGGGAAGTGGCACGATGTCTGTAATGTTAACAGTTGTGGAAACTAGGTCATGGTATATGTCAGTGTGCTATTCCTTTCTACTTTTCTGCATGTTTGAAAATTTTCAAAATAAAAAGTTAAAACACCGAAGTAGATAAATCAAAACAGAAAAGGAGTAGACTTTGCAGTTAAATTGCCTTGGTTCAAATCATGGCTCAAACAGTTTGTAAACTTCATAATCTTGGGCCAAGGAGTTCCAATCCACACACCTCCATGTCCACCTCTGCTGACTGGCACTGGCAGTCCTGTGGTGGTGGCCTCATCGGTGAGCGGGGAGGAACGAGGGGGAGGTTCTTCACCCAGGTCTCAGCACACAGTGAGTGCTCAGAAGTAAGCTGTTTCTAGTTCTTGTCTGCTCTTCTAATCTCTTGTTATTTTTTGATACCTAGAATTTACAGGATCATCCACAGACCACCCTATGAACTTGTCAAAACTGAAGACCTCTCAAGCAACTTCGTATCCCTGCAGGACATCCAGACTGCATACTCTAAATTTAAACAGCTGTTTCTGATAGGTGAGAAGAATGCTGAGCAAAACCTTTCTGTCAAATGGGGAGAGACATGCCACGTGGATCAGGTGAAAGTTGGTGCCTTTTCCCTGGGTTCCTTCTGGTAGTACGTAGAGGTTCATGGCTGTCAGGGTTGATGTCATGGGGTGGAGGGGCTGGTAGCCAAGGGGCTGGCTGCCATTGCCTCGCTTCCCCCTTTATTTCTCTTCTGCCTTTTGCCACCTGTCCCTTTCTCTCCTTCCCTCGGCACACTGGTTGCCCAGTGGTGAGCATTGAGGCTTCTTTGTTTAAAAGTCATAAAATTGTACAACACTTGTGGTCACTGGCTTGTTTGCAGTGATTTATAAAGTAAATGATCTGTTTGTTTTCCTCAGTGGTTTATTAAATGGACTCCCCTGCCAAGTGGAAATGTTTTCCTTTTCTTCCCCCTGAATGAACATATATACAACCATGTGAAACAATCAGAAACGAACAACGTAGAAAATGAGATATGCCCATCCCAGCCACCCGCAACTTCTCCGCCTAGGCTACCCATGATGAACAATTTAGAACTCGAATCATATTTAATACAGCTCAGTTGGCTGTTGCGTCTCTTCATTCTTGAATGAATCTTTACCATCTGAGATTTCACACTTACAGGTCCCTTTTCCTAACTCAGACCTTTTAGCCTAGCAAAGCCTAACTGTTAATTTATTCAGCCAACATTTACTGAATTTCCATTATATGTACTAACTATATGAGGCACTGGAGAGAACAATGAATATGACACCAAGGGAGAAAGAAGTGTACACATCTAACCAAAAGACACTGTGATGTGTGTTATAAAGGAGATTTATAAAAAGTAGGGACCTGGTGGAGAGCGTAAGAAGTTTTACTGGTTGATACAAGATCGTGATTCTCCACTTTGTTTTCATCACCCAGGACTTACAGGAGTATTTGCCTTTTCATTGGTTTGAGGTTGCAGCTTTGAAATGTATTAGACTTCTATAAAATGCAGGCTCTGTGTATCAGGTGGGTTGGGGGATCGTGTGATGGTTTGAAAGGTAAATATATTTGTGTATTTAGGATTCCAGTAGGAGCTGTGTCTCCCTTGGGCCTCTGTGGCATCAGGATGTATCCTGTGGGGTTTTCCAGTTTTAGGAGCAGCAGCCTGGACGTCGATGATTTCTACCTGAAGCCTGTTATTCTCCTTGTTGAATTTCAGGGTGGATCGTGGCTCTGATACATATTGTAAGGACACTTTTTATTTGAGCGATAAAAATATGTTTTTGACTGCCACACCCTTCCCTTAGAGTTCAAAAACCATTTCAGCTTAAGTTTTCAAATGCCTTTTACTTAAAACAGAGATTTGTGCCTGGATTTGCAGTTTAATCTGGGGTTGTTCATCTGAACAGCGTGGTAGAGTAGCACAGATTTTTCGTGGCAGGTGTTTGAGGAAACCACCTGACCTCTTTACTCTTTTTTCTTCTTTCAGATAACAGTACCGAATTTTGGGACACAGATATAAAATGGTTTTCTCTGTTGGAAAGTAGCAACTGGCTTGACATAATCAGGTATTTCACGCCACTGTCTTGCTTATGAAATGTATAGTTCTCTAATTCAAAGTAGTAAAGCAAATTGACAAATTTAACTATTTTATATTAGACAGTTAAATATTCTTAGATCTGTTCAGGGCTCAGCTGGATTTTACATTTATTACTATGTGCACATTTGACCAAAATTTACAGACATGCTACCTGCTCACAAGGAGATCTACTCTCGACTATAGACTAGGCATTGAAAAACAGTGAAAAAGAGGGTGAGGCGACCCAGAATTCTGAGGCTCCGTGCTGGGTCTCCACAGACGGATGAGAAGGGGAGGGATGTCCTATTAGAAGAATTCTATGTCTTTGGTGTATGTTGTCTATTTAAATTCTTTTTTTTTTTTTAATCATGATTAGTGTCAATTAGTCATTTGTGGTTTTGGAATTATGTTTAAGTTTCCAAGAGAATAGATTTCTAATCCCTCTCCTACTTCTTATTTTGAGTAGCTGCTCTCTGTTGCCATCAAATAGAGCAAAGGGAGGCACAGAACAGAAGTGATTATGGGGTGAGAGGATAGCCCCAGTCCTGGGATACGCTTGGGGAAAGACGGAAATTCTTCCGGGAGTAGCTCGGCATTCTCCTCAGTTCTGCTGTGAGTGCTGCGGACAGGAGCTGCAGCCTCCACACTTACAGATACGTTTTAAAGGGTCTGCTGCATGTTCTGTAATCTGAACATGTTATTGCAAACCTTTTTTGTGTGGGGGGGCAGAAAAAGTTGAGCATCCCTAACCAGAGGAAGAGACGGGGGCGAGGATGGGGGCACCACTGTAGGCAGAGAACAGCGTATGTGAAACCCCTAGTTAAAAGCAGATAAAGCAAAGCTGCCCACAGTGACAACAGTCTCAGAATAGAGCATCTAGAGAGAGACAGAAGGCTTTCTGGGCATATTGGGTCTTTTCAGCTACACCGACCATTTGACAGGTGACTTTTAATTAAAACAGTATGCACATGCAGCACAGTCTCCAGATGTGGGCCTTTATGGCTCATACTAGGACTCACCAGCAGGCTCAGGTACGAGTTCTCCCTGAGGGTTTCTAGTTTAGAAATCACCTAGGAACATTTTTACATCAATTTTGGGGTTCCCTTTAGAAAATTTTGAGTTTCTCATAGGCAGATGAGTGTCTTACAGTATCTGAGTAGTATAAATGGTAATTTGGAGGGTTTCAGCATGCAAAAGTAAGTTAGACAGACAACTGAAGATCAGGTCAGACTATCTCTAAATTTCTTACTGTTTCGATACCAAGCTCAAGAATTTATGCTACTTTTTCTTGTCTCTCCCATTTAGACGTTGCCTGAAAAAAGCAATAGAGATCATAGAATGTCTTGAAGCACAAAACATGAATGTTCTTCTTTTAGGTAATATATTTAAAGCATTTTCCTTCCCTTGAGATTCAGTTTCTGTAGATACAGCTCTGTGCGATCAGAATTGTCTTGTAGAAAGAATGAACTAGTGTAGAAATCCGTCCTGTTCTCTAGCACCCTGACTGTGGAATCCTTTGCATTAGATTTCAGTGTTACAGTTTAAAAATAAATTCTTTACTTGGAACTTAGCAGATCTATTCACAGACCAAGAAGGAATTGTTTGGTATCTTTACCAAAGCTCACATTTCCTAATGTTTTGAATTTTATATTAACTCAACTTGGGTTAAAGTTAAGATCTTTGGATAACCCCTTTCATAGAAAGAGACCCATGCATGGTTTGTTATTTTTATGTTTGTGTTCAACTGCTTCATGCGGTTGCCATAGAAACTTTGTGGTCTCTGATTTCCTTTTCCTCGGTGGGCTTAACCTGTCGTATGTGACGACCGGACATAAACATTCAGAATGTGTAAAAACATGTGTAAACCGCCACACAAAAAAAATCATTGCTGGAATTGGTTCGATTTGAGCTAAAATATTATGTGTGCTGTTTAGAATACTTCAGGTTTCTTATAGCCCTAGGCTTCAGATTAAGGAGCTCTTTCATGCTTTATTACCCCCAAGCTTCTTTCATTTCTCTGACTGCTCCATGACAGCAGAGATTTAGCTTCTGTGGGCAGACTGGAAAATGTGCCTGCAGCTTCTCCACCATCTGATGCTGGCTCGCTGGCGTAGATTTTAATACATTTATTGAGCACCTACCATGTGCAGAGCTCTTTACTTCTGCCTTGTAGAAGTGTACAACCCAGTGGGAGGGTTGGCCTGAGCAGGTTACTGAAAAAGACCTAACCAACAATGACAGAGCAGAGCGCTGAGGAACAGGGAGGAGGGAGTCTGAGTGGTACTTGTCCCCAGGGCCAGACTGCGCTGAGCACAGGGCTGCATGAAAGGAAATCCAAACCTTTGGCCAATGTAGCCGAGATGTCACTTGCTCCCAGATGGACTACTGAGTTGCCTCTCATCTGAAATCTCACTTTCTAGTTCCTCTTCCTATTACCCGTGGGTGTACTGACACCCTGCAGATGCAAGAAAGAAGAGTCCCTTCAAAGTGAAACCTGTTTCAAAAACTAATAGCACAAGAAAGACAAAAATGAAAATCTGGTTTTTTAAAACCTATGTGTTGCTGTAGTTTAGGCTTGTTTCCTGGAGGAGAAAAAAGAGGCACAAGCATAAGCCTGACCCTGTAGTTTTTCTGGGTTATGGCATCAGAATGAGACTTTGAACCATGTAAATACCTCCCTACCTGGAATCCATTCTTAGTTTCTCTAACCCCGGTAATACCAGCACTGTCATGATCATAGACATTCTAAAATAGCAACTTGAGTTGCACTTCTTTTTGTAAAGAGGAAACCCAGGGATGTTAGACCCTAACTTTTATCAAGATCTTAAAACTAAGATGAATGCATCGCTGTAGATGTATGTTCTTATTTGCTGTAAGTCATGAATATTTAACAAGTATTTGAATGGAATTGTCATCGTACGGGTTTTGCACAGTACACTTCAGGGGTGGGCCAAGTAGAGCTGCTCTTTGCCAGGCAAGGAAAGAAATGGAAAGAGCCATGGAGCTGAGAATAAGAGAGCAAGTTGGTGCAGTCCAGAAATGTTCAGCTTTCTCCAAAGCAGAGGTAGTGGAGGAACTGGGAGTGGAGGAAAGGAGCTCTAAGGTGAGCCTGATAAGCAGCTGAACCTTGGAACAGTGAGTTCAGTGAAGGAGACTTTGACACAGCAAAACCAAAGGATTTTGAGCTTGGTCTCTGGAGCCCAACAGGTCACCGTTCTGTGTATGATCCAACCTCATTGTGTGACACATCTGGATGCCTACATGCTAACAATGGATTTGCAGTGCTTTGTTTATTTGTTCAATGAGCAAATCCATATTTAATGTTGGTGTATGCTGGAATCCGTATTAGGCAGGCTAGAAGCAGTTTGCGTGTCAATCTGAGAACATCATCTGTTTTCATTGCCCCTTGCCTATCGGGAATTAGAGCTTGACTGTCAGTAGCAGACCTTGGTGTTGGGCATCCTGTTAAGGCAAATGCGAGTGCACTTCATAGCTTTTAACACTTTACACCCTCCTTCCTCTTTGTGCTGCTGCTGGGGCCCCTGCTAGAGGAGAACGCATCCGACCTCTGCTGCCTCATTTCCTCTCTGGTGCAAGTGATGATGGATCCCCACTGTAGAACCAGGGTTGGCTTCCAGAGCCTCGTCCAAAAGGAGTGGATCATGGGCGGGCACTGTTTCCTGGATCGCTGCAACCATCTGCGTCAGAGTGACAAGGAGGAGGTGAGTGATCTCATCACAGACTTTCGGTCATGGGGCAGAGTGCCCATCTCTTATTTATTCTTGTCTTCAGATACAGGGTTACTGTTCGCAAAGTGCACACCGTACAAGCTCAGTGGGAAGGCCGTGATCCATTCACTGTTGGATGACTTTTGAATGCTTTAACCAATACTGAAACCCTTTCCAGAGGAGAGAGAATTACAAGTGTATTCACAGAGTCTTCTCTTCTGAATTGTGTACACTAGTGTCTCTCTGTTTTATGGTGGGAGTAATATTGATTTATAAAACAAATTAACAGTTACCTCAGTGAGACAATTTCCTGCAATTTCTGCTAAGTTACTCTTTGCAGAAAAATGAATAATCAGGGTACAGGTTTCCTATAGAAAATTTATAATAACAAAAAGTAAATTTTCGCTGCACAAAAACCTTTTCAAAATAAAGCACAGCGCCCTCCGTCACCAGGGCTTTAGCAGTGGTGTACGTGAGCAGTGCGCACGTCCTCTTCTGGCTGTGAATTGCTCCAGGCCTGGGCCTCTGAATTCAAGCACAGGAGTGTTAGCATTATAGTTCAGTTAGTGAAAATGAGTCCCCCAAATTGTGGTGAACTACTTATCTTGACTATAGCTGTACAAACTCCTCCGGTTGCATTATTAATGATTGTGCAAGGAAAAATTAAAACAGGAACTTGAATTAAATCGCCTGCAGAGCTTCCTTATGCTAGTAGCATGACTTGTGGTTTTTCTTGCTCCAGGTAATAAGCATGTTTGTCTGAAGTGCTGAACAGCTTGACGCCATGTCCTGTGGGACTAGAGAGCTTTGGCTCTTGCCCTTCGGCCTTGGCATGTTGGTCAGAGACCGAGGCCTCTCCTAGACCCAGAGGTTTCTTTCAGGTCCAGTCTGTGCTCACCTATGTCCCATTGCGCTGAATGGAAATCACCTTCCTTCAGTCTTGACATAGACTTTGCCTTTCTAAGAAACTAATTTGAAAGGTTGATGGGACTCAAATAATACGATGGGCAGAGAGAGCTGATGCTGTGAGTGGAAGTGTGTGTTTGTATCTTGAAAAAATAGCACTGATGGGCACCATGTCTAATGGAGAAAGAGCGCAAGAGAATTTCCCATCTGCTGTTCACCGAGCCCTTGGAGAAGTCACCCATACTTTCTGAGCCCATTTCTTTATTATTATTTTTTTTCTGAGCTCATTTCTTTAACTGCACTATGAAGTTCAGATATTTTCCATTCTATTTAATGATGCTGACCATAATAATAAGTGTGAAATAAAATTACAATATAAATATTTCTTAGTGTCTCAACATCAACATTGGAGTTTTGAAGGGAAACTGGGTGATCTGATTTCTGATGTAATTGACACAGCACTGGACTTTGATTCGGGAGCTGGATTCCCAACTCATGTCTCTCTGATGAGCTGCGTGTAAGGCCCTGGCCAGCCTCCATAGGGGAGAGACTGTATGTAACGTGTTGTCTTCACCTGACAGGGGCACTAATGACTCAGAAGGATAAACACCTTGTGAATGACTAAGCGCCCTGGAAAATGCTATCTGTGCTAATAAAGAGCTGGTCTCTGGGTAGCTAGTAAAGGAGGCTATCAATTAAAAAAATACATTTGTGAAAAAAATATTAGAAACATCTGCCTTCTGTCCTCTCTTTTGGGCTTTGATTATGGGGTGGAGAAGGGAGTATTAACAAAATTAAAAATAATTTTTTTTGGGGGGGTAACAAAATCAACTAAGGAATTCTTTTAGCAGGGGAAATAACATTTCACTTAATAGGGATTCAAAGTTAGTGTTCCCTAGCTTCATACTAACTGCAAATGCTCATCTGTTAATATTGACCAATAGTGAGATTTTACATATTTCATCTTAGAAATGTCACACAGGCAGGTAGTGCCAAAGTTGATGTTCATCCACCAGCATGTGGTTTCCTCTTTATCACTTAGAATGGGACGGAGTCTGCTTTGTTGTCCAGAGACTGTGGTTCCACGACTGCTGAGACGGCTGCCCCTGGAACTCGGACCGTGGGGGAGGTGCTGGCGAGACCCTTAGTGTCTGCTCGGTAACATTTATCTTGTTTTCACATAGGTTCCTGTGTTCCTGCTTTTCTTAGATTGTGTCTGGCAGCTGGTGCACCAGCATCCCCCGGCGTTTGAATTCACGGAGACTTACCTGACTGTATTGTCAGATAGCCTGTACATACCTATTTTTAGCACCTTCTTCTTCAATTCACCTCATCAAAAAGATACTAACATGGTAAGAGTTCCTCCTAGGAATCTGTATCTCCCAAGTAAGGTGTAGTAAGATTGATGATAAAAATGAAAGTGAGTCAGTACTAACAGTGTCCTAGGCCCTCCTCTGTGCTTCTGTGTGCTTTCTGGGTATTGATATTTAATCCTCACAGTACCCTCTGCAGTCTGTATTATTATCCCTGAGGAGCTGAGACACAGAGGGGATAAATAACTCTTCCATAGCCACGCAGTAAATAAATTAAACAGAATTAAAAGTTGTCCTTTGAGAGACCAGATGCCTTCCCTTCTATTTGCCCGATGTGTGGTTTACTCTAAGGAAAATGGAGACGAGGCAGAGCAGGGAAGCTGGGGTTGAGCTTCCCATCGTAACTGACCTCCATTAGTGTCTCCCTTGAGGCCCTGCCTCCAGGGGTTTAACCTTAACCAGCAGTGCGCTGACCAGCCGTGCGCTGACCAGCCGTGTACTGACCAGCCTTCCGCAGGCCCCAGGGTTTGCTTGAGCCACCCCTCTGGGAGGGGTTTCGCAGAATCCGACAGAAAAGTGGGGAATGCAGAACCTGGGCTTCCAGTCACACAGCTCCAGATTCAGATTCCAGCCCTGCCGCTCACCAGCTTTCTAACCTCAGGCAGTTTGAATCCAGTTTTCTGAGCTTCAGTTTTCTCAAATATAAAATGGCAAAAATAATAACAACTTCGTAGGTTTTTGTGAAAGTACCCAGTACAGTGGCTGGCTTATGACCTGCTAGACAATAACATGTTCTCCATCCCTCCCTCCTCTCCACCCAGAGCCTCTAGCGAACAACCACTGACAGCTGCGGTCTTTAAAAATAAAGTGCCCATGAATGCTCCGGGCGGTGCAGGAGTACCCTCCTTGGGGCCTGTGTGAGGTGTGCGTGTGCTCCCTCAGCCCTCCTTGCGAGCCGTCGTGACCTGTGCTTGTTTTGGCAGGGCAGGGAAAGCCAGGAGACACAGAGCAAGCCTTTGAATCTGCTCACCGTGTGGGACTGGTCTGTGCAGTTTGAACCCAAAGCCCAGATGTTGCTCAGAAACCCTCTTTATGTGGAAAAGCCCAAACTGGACAAAGGCCAGCGGAAAGGAGTACGTTCTAAAGTAAGATGTTTACATTCCTACCCCCCCCCCCACTTCATCTGCCCAGAGGCCCCCATGTATGTAAGGATAAAAATCACACGTGGATTCTGGAAACAGTCTGCAGAGTCGATATTTATGGCGGGCAAATTGTCAGGGCCCATGAGAATTCTTTGCCCGATGAGATATGGCCATTTGCTGAAAGTCACTGGGGATGCTGCTCTTGAAATGGTCACGTGCAGGAGGATCATGTGTCTTACCCCTGCCTGAGTGCACGGCTGGTAGAGAAGGGACGCTGACTGTGTGGGCTTTACTCCATCTGTACCAGTTTATGTCTTCAATAGCAAGACTTTTCTTTGTGATAAAAATATTTATAACTATAACCTGTGTGTCAAGGCGTGCAGTCTGGCATAACACCCTGCTGTACTGTAACAGCGCAGAAGCAGGGGCAGACAACACGTGAGCAGACGGGCGTGGCTGGGCGCCTGCCTGTGGGAAACGCCATTGGTCAGGTTTGGCCCGTGGCTATAGTTTGCTGACTCTGCTGTAAACCACAAATGTTAAATTATTTGTGTTTCCCTTCAGATATTTTTTCTTCACTTTATTAGTTAGTAAAACCCCAGAGTTCCCGAGGTGATCCATGATTTACATGGCATTTCCTGGCCCACAGACTCCACACGGGGAGAGCAGTGGAGTAAATCCCCACTCAGTGCGTGCCACTGCCTTTTCCATGGCCATACTTCTGATCCCTCCTCCTCTTGAGAGGTTCCAGGGAGCCTGGCTAGTTCTGATGTGGGCGGTGGCTCCATTCTAAAGAGGCTTGGGGACCCAGTTGAGCCAAAGCCAGAACTTTCAGAAGATGCCAGCTGCTGAACAACTTAGAACTGCCACTTTGTCCTTTTGAGGGTCCTCGGGCCCAGGGTGGATGTTCCTGCCACCGAGACCGGAACTCTCTGAGCTCCGGAACAGCTTGGCCAAAGGTTAGTTTTTCTTCAGTGTGCTGTGCCCCCTGGTGGCTGCATGCATGCTTCCTGTGACAGCCAATTTAGGATCAATAGAACTGCCCTAGGCCAGCAGAGACAGCGGAGGCTTAAGTTCTTATTTTGAATGGGAGGAAGCTGAGGCTCCTTGTAAGAATGGATTGCATCTTTGCCCAGATCCAGTTTTTTTAAGTGGCCCTTCTCCTCTTAGGTAGGAACAGATGGCCTAGACTCTAGGAGCTGTGCCTTAAGTTTCCTCATTTGTAAGATAGGATAATAGTGACTTTGAGAATTGGATAAGTCGATGCATACAAACCACTGAGCATAGGACCTGGTGGTGAGAACAGTGGCTCTTAGGTTCCACCTGCATTCCTAACTCCCCTGCCCAGCCAGCTCACCTTGGTCACTAGGGAGGAGAGAGGCCGGCGGCTGACTCGGCCTTCAATTTTCCAATCCCCGGATGGAAAGTCCGCAGCCCTAGTCCTCTCTCAGTTGTGGTGGTGTGGATGGCTTTGCTTTCTTCTTCACATTTTTTATTGTTATTTCATATTCTGTAATAAGATATTTCCTTCATTCTATAATGAGGAAGTATTTCCTTTAAGAACCATTGACAGAAATGTGTTAGATAATTACAAGTCTAGCCTGAAAATAAAATTTTCATCCTTATTTCAAATGGGTACCTCAGGAGCAAAAGTTGGGAAGAAACAGCTTCTCCATGTTTTTTTCCCTTCACCTTTGGGCACAGGAGATTCCCCGTATCCTTCTGTCCACTCTGTCCATCTTCACAGCCCTTGCACAGTGCGCCCCAAAATAAAAAACCTTGCTTTGGCTGCAGATAAAATTAGTGAGGAGGAAAAAATGTAAAAGCTCTCAGATTTTCTACTTCATGCAGCTTGTCAGACAAGAATATCGGCCAGTTTAGCCAGTTCCTCAAATTTCTTTTGTTCCCACCAGACTCTGTCCAAAAGCATCTTTATGACTTAGGCTTAAACTCACACTGGATGCTAGATGGCTGAGAAGCTACAAAGTTATTTCATTAAAGGTAGAGGATCTTCAGGTTATCGTAACTGGTTTCTTGGAGGTATTTAGAATATTGTAGCAGCTAACTCATCAGGTCTTCAAAGAGGAGACATTTTGTTCCCTTCAAAAAATGAATACTCATCACCTCCAAACTCCCCTAAATCATCAACTTATCTTAAGTTAAAAGTACTTGTTCTTTGAAAGTACTTGGTGCCCTTCGGTGCTCCTGTGACGGGGAAGAAGGGGGTCGAAAGCTTCCTTCTCCACGTCACTGCCTGCCTTTCTGCACAGCACCGACTGCGCCTGGTTTTAGCCACTGGTTTCTAAATAACAGTGTGTACCTGACATTTGCACTGTGGAGTAAATAAGAGGCCACCTTCCTCTCTGTATGGTATCTCATTTTAATGAATTTGCAGTCACATGGCAATTCCGATGTCTTGGCTTGTTAAAGCAGGATTATGCCCCCTTTTTGTTGGGAACAACTGTGCTATCAGGCTAACCAGAGATATTTGTGTTTTCTCTCAAAGCATCAACGACAGCTTTCTTTGCCACTCACCCAATCTAAGTCATCTCCCAAAAGAGGATTTTTCAGGGAAGAAACAGATCATTTAATTAAAAATCTTCTGGGCAAGAGAATTAGCAAACTAATTAATTCTTCTGATGAATTTCAAGACAACTTTCGAGAGTTCTATGACAGCTGGCATAGCAAGCCCACTGACCACCATGGTCTCTTGTTGCCCCACATCGAGGGGCCAGAAATCAAAGTCTGGGCCCAGCGTTACTTGCGTTGGATTCCAGAAGCCCAAATCCTGGGTGGTGGCACAGGGGCCACCATGAGCAAACTCTTGGAAATAATGGAGGAAGTACAGAGCTTACAAGAGAAAATCAATGAGCGACACCACCTCCAGGAGGCCCTCCAGGCAGAGGCACCCTCCCTGCTGAGGAACTCTGTTCGCCTGTCCTCTTTGTTTCCTTTTGCTTTGTTGCAGCGACATTCCTCTAAACCCGTCTTGCCCACCAGCGGTTGGAAAGCTTTGGGAGATGAAGAAGATCTGGCCAAACGAGAAGATGAGTTTCTGGATCTAGGGGACGTGTGACTTGTCCACCGATTGTGAAAAAGGAATTTTGAAGAATGGGATGGGGTCAAACTCATTGACTTAAAGACTGGCCTGTCATGCTGAAGCTTACTGCTGGGAGGGAGGGCCATTAGCCCAGCGCTTTGTAGGAGGGAACCTGGGCCTTCAGGAAAGAGCTGGTTCTCATTTTTTTTTTCATGGTCCTGAAGACTATGCAATTATAACCGTATCTCTAGTATTAATCGAAAGGAATTACTACTTGACCCATAATAGAATTGACACTGTTATCTGATGCATAAGTATTATACAGAATCTGCAGTAGCTGGTTTACTACTAAAAAGGGTTTTGGTAAGATATTTGTGGACTCGATCTTTTCTTCAGATCCTTTCTGTGCCAAGACAATTTATCCAGTCATTGCGAATAGTCAGTGTCTCTCTAACCCACCTCAGTTCGGAGCAAATTCAGCTTTATGTGATATGTGTGTGGCGTACTGAAAGGTTCAGATAGAAGTATTGCGATGTATGGCGTTCACTTAAACCATAGCACTTTGCCTTTCTGCATCCTCTTGCCTGTAGAAAAGCTGGAGCAATTCCACCCGTGTCACCCATCCTGACGTTTCAGACCATCCTCCCTCCTGCAGAGACTGTGTCACTTAGTGTGGGGTGGTCTAGCCAACCACACCACGCTTTTTCGCATGCTTTCGCCTCCAAATTCTCTCTCTGCCCGCTTGATACCACTCGCCACCGTCCCTCCGTGCTGCTCGCCTTGGCGCATGTAATCCCAGGATCTTGCTGCTAAACCTGTTGGTTAAACCGGGGGGACTCCCTTTGGTCTGCCCTGAGGAGTGTTGTTCTGGAGGCTTTCAGTGTGTGTTTGCAAGTAACTGCATTGCCTTTTTCTAGTAGCGTGCTGAGGCCTCGGAGCGTCTGAGACGGTGATCCCCTGCTGCCAGCCATCAGATGGTTTCCCTGCATTTTCTGTCACCTGACAGACTGATCAAGATCACTTTTGAACGTGGCTTTCTTAGGGAAGCAGTTACGCATAAATATCAGAATGGATGGTTATCATATAGTACCTCAGAGATTTAAAAAGCCATAGAATAAACTTGACTATGCCTGGTAACCTTGGGTCTGCTGTCGAAGTAAATGATCTATATTTTTAAATAGAAGAAAGTACACTTTGTAAGGACCTTTTTTTTTTTTTTCCATTCTCAATGGAATTCTGTTAAATCCTACAAAAAAAAAAAGGGATTGAAAAAACCTAATATTAGAATGTTCTAAATTGAATGTTTGCCTTTTATATACATTTATTCTCCCGTATAGATCCCAATTTGAATATTACATGTATAGAAACATTTTCAGTTGCTCAAGGGCACTAAGAAACGTTGAAACGTCGACAAAGAATATTCTCTGTTTGCACTGAATCTTCCTATGTACAAGAGATTGCTTTGCTGTTCTCCCATTCCATGTTGATGCATGAGCCAGGCTGGTCGTTAAGCTAACCAGAGAGTGAGGGGAGGACAGGATTCATGCATTGGGGGCCACACACATGTCCAGTCTCGATTGCCTTAAGAGTCTCACTAGGAAGGTCTTTGTTAGGCTTGCAATAGGGATTTCTAAAAATACACTAGCTCATTAGCTACCTTCACATATGTTCTGTGGGCCTTCTTAAACTAGCACTAACCTCCACTTCTCCACCCTCAAATTGCCTCCCAAATACACTATGAGCTAACTATTTTTGTTACCGTATTATAACGTGAATATTTATACAGTAGCCTCTTCAGTCTTAGGATCTTAGTCATTTTCATTCCAGAAGTGCGTGGTATGATGCTTTCCACTCTACAAAGTATGATTTAAAGGCACAAAGTCATGGCCCTTGTCATAGCAGTTGAATGTGCATTGAAATATTTTTCTATGATTTTTTTAAAAAATTACAATAGAAAAATACACTGTTATAACATGAGAGGTCATGACAATTTATGTATTTATATTTGAAATCAGATTTCTATAAACTTGTATTTGTGTACAGGATTCTCAGTGGGTTTATATATTGTGACATTTTTATTCAAGATTGAAATGTGGTTTATGCTTAACAGTAAAAACTGAAATGAGACCATTTGTTTAAAATGCTGCACTGTGCAAGTTTGGAAATGGACATTAATTTACTGTATATAATATCTTGAGTTTGTTTATACCTCCAAGTTTTTACACTGAAGATAAATTAGCTTTAATTATATTCAAAACTTTTTTTTTTTTTTTTAAAGGGAATAAGCTGTTAGGCGAAATCTGTATAAGTGTGCTTTTTATTTTCTGGATGTACAATGAAAGTTTATACTTGTATCTCACTGCATCATATCTGATTGCAGAAATTAAAGCACAATTTATAAACAAGACTGTATTCGGTGTGGTTGATAAAACATGGAATAATTACTTTCACTCATTCTGGTGTATGTATGTGCGGTTGGTTGGTTGGTTGGTGATGGGAAACCAACCAACCTGAAATTTTAAATATTTAAATATTTATTGCCATCTGAAATTTTAAATATTTATTTTTGAATGGTACCATAAATAAATATTTAAAATTTCAGGTGGCAACAAAATACTACAAAGAAAAATAAAATAGGGTAAGACTGTTGGAGTGACTAAAGGAAGATAGTTTTTTAAATCCCTGAAATTAAATCATGCCTCTTTGCTTTTGTGGGGATATATAAAATGAGGATTCTTTTATTTTATTGCTGGAAGAGTTCTGAGTTCTATTAAACCATGAAAGAGAAAAAGGCTTCATTTTTCTTTACAGGCACTGTGAGAGCAGTTTTCCTAACTCGTTTTGTTTGACACTAGATTGAGACCCGTGACTTGTGTTTGTTGGGAGAATTTCCATTTCTCTGGAAATTTTACTACCTGCAGCCCTTTCAGTGAGGACAGGAGAAGATGTCCTCTCCCCTGCTGGTCCCCTGCTTACGTCACAGAGCTGGCTCTGAGACATCCCTGAAACTTAATTAGCCTTCATTGCTACCGCATTCTCGTCATGTGTTTCAGTTCGTTGATATTTGTGCTGAATTCCCAAGTAGTGGTTAGGCCCTAGAGATCAGCAGATTCTCGTCCTATTTTCCACTTTTGTTTATTGGCTCTTGGACTTAACTACGGCGGACTGTCTCTCTTTGAGTTTGCTGTTCCTTGGTTTCCGGGTGACGGTGGCAGGACGACTGAGGGGATGTAAACAGTGGGGCATTTTCCATCTAATGTGAAGCAGCGTGGTTGGGGACAGACTTCTGGCTCCTCTGCCTTCTCGTGTAACCTGGCGTCCTGGGAGGAGAGTGGGGCCGGGCAGACTGGACCACAGCTGTGAAATCCTGCTGGGTGCTAGAGCATTGCCAAAGCTGACCCTGGGGTAGCACAGAGTGGGGCTGAGCACCCAGGAGCCCATGTAGGGACAGGGTCTTTAATGACCACAGCCTTCCATGTATACCCTTCCGGCAACTTCCCCGACACGTGTGCGCACACACACACACTGCACTGTCCTTAAACATACTAGGTCGGGGTGGAAGAGGCTGGCCCGTTTGCACTGTGGGTTCCAGTATAACCAGGGGTGTGTCCAAGAGCTTGCTCATAAGCATGTTGGTAACCAGGCTAGCCCTGGGGAATACAAAATAACTTGAACGTTATTTATACATTGAGGAGGAGAGTGGTTTTGTATCTTTAAAAACAAACAAGTCGGCCTGTTTTGTGGTTCGGGCCCAGGTTCTTTTCTTTTTAATCCTCCTTTCACAATGTCTTTAGCAATTCAAGGATACGGAGTGTATAATCATATGGAAATATCCACAGGAGCTTTTTGGCCTTCTTTTAAGAAAAGCTTTCCAGTTTGCTACCCAGTCCAGTTTTTGTTAAACGGTTACTTTTATTTTTAACTTAGATTTGAGCATTACTTTTATAAAAGGTTGTGTGGCTTTCTTCTCCCTTTGAAACCCTGAATGAAGGACTTCCTAGATTATCGTCACAGGGGCTTGTGGTCAAGTGACCATACTTATCCCAGCATCGAAGGCATAGTGCGTGCCATTCTTGGGCTGGGAAGGAATGCAGGTGGACCACATTCTATTCCTCAGACTGATCTGAGGACCCGGCTTTGGAGTGCTACTACAGCTATTTTCAAGGAGAGTTGAACACAGCCTATCTCCACACTAGGGTGGAAAACAGTAGAAAGTGCTTGGTGTGGGCACAGGGATGCTGGGAAGGGCTGTGGAGGAATGTTCTGGAATGATGGTAGTCTATATCTTTTTTTTAAATGCCTACAGCACCTGGTATTCCTAGGTGGTCTCCCATCCAAGTGCTAACTAGGCCTGACCCTGCTTCGCTTCCGAGATCAGATGAGATCATGGCTGTAGACAATATTCTATATCTTGATAAGCGTTGGAGTTTTGCAGATATGTGCCAAAACTCAAAGTACATTTAAGATATGTGTTTCAGATTATTTAAGTTTTACTTTATAAAAAAAAAAAATTAAGCAAATACTGTGTAGGGAGAAGTGTACTGTCTTGTACAGTTTACTTTGAATGGTACCAAAAATAAGATGGGTTGGTGGATGGATGGAGGGATGGACATGGCTAGATGTCTGACAAAGCATGCATAGCAGACTGTCAGCGATGTGACCTAGAGCTGCACATGTCGGGGTATTCATAAAATGCTTTGAACTTTGCTGTGTTTGAAACTTCATGATGTTGGAAATTTTTTAAAGTAATCCTTCAAAAATTAACTCTAAACACAGAAAAGAAGTATATGGGAGTGTATCCGTACTTGACAGGCAAGAGAAACCCTTTTTTTTACCACACCACCTGGCCACCAGAAGGGTATAATGGGGCTTGGAGAAGGACCTAGAATGTTCAGGTTTCCCCTCGAGTCTCCTTTTTCCATTTCCATTGTCTCCCTGCGTCATCATTTTCTGTTGCCTGGATCATTATTATGAAACCTTTTCTGCTTTTGGTCCCTTCTCTCTTGCTGCCGATGAATTTTCCTAAAGGAGTCCTGTGAGTTTTTGGCTTGAAAACTTTTAATGGATGGGCATCCATTAGGATTCTGGGTTGCAGTAACTTAAGCCCAAAAGAGGACTTGTATGTGTTTAGCTCAGAGATGCTGTTGGGTCTCAGGACCCGAAGTCCGTGTCGCCTTTTCTGTGTGTGCTTTGCCGCCCTTGCTCTGCACACTCGCGTTCTCACCTTTCTAGTGGATGAAATGGGACCAAACTCCTGGAGCAACTCTGTGTTTGAGAGACCAGTCAGACTGAAGCTGGAATTTTGGTCCTGGGAAGGAGAATCCGGGCTGGCTAGCCGATGAGTGGGGTCTTCACGTAGGATTAGGGCCACTCCCACTAGCTCTGAGTATGTGCTCTGACGTTCTCAAATTTTGTAACAGTATAAACGTCACATTTCTGCATTTCTCTAAATTAACTCTGGCACTGGCTATGGTCCGAGTCTGTATGGTATCGCGCTTAAGGAGCTGGGCTCTCTGGAGCCAGACCGCCTGAGTCTTAACCCTTGCCAACTATGGGACTTGGGCGAGATAGTTAACATCCCTCCGTCTCGGTCTTCTCATCTGTAAAATGAGGACATTCACAGAACTCGTGTTACTGTCGGGTTGGAGGGTTAAAGATGAGTCCCTGTTAAGTGCCTATCACATATCACCCAGTAAATGCTCAGTAACTATTAGAGCTATTATAGAACGTGTATCGTCATTTAAATACTTCATGTAAACAGGGGGATGTGTTTATGTGTGTGAATTTTTGGGGAGGTGTGACATTGGTTAATAAAATTGTACAGATTTCAAGTGTACAATTCTATAATACATCATATGTATATCGCATTGTGTGTTCACCATCCAAAATCAGATCTCCTTCCTTCGCCATATGTTTGACCCCCTCAGGCTCCCCCTGCCCCTCTTTCCTTCTGGTGACCACTAAACTATTGTCCATGCCTGTGAGGTTTTGTTTGCCTTGTTAATTTGTCGCTTTGTTTTATATCCCACATATAAAACTGGTTCTCAGTTTTTTCTGTCTGACTTATTATGGTCAGCATGATAATCTCAAGTTCCATCCATGTTACGACAAATGGCAGCATTTCATCTTTTCTTATGGTTGAGTAATATCCCATTGCATATATGCACCATAACTTCGTTGTCCAGTCATCTCCACCCTAGTAGCAGTTAGCATTTGAAATATTCTTAAACAGAGACCCATTTCCAAAGGCAGCTATATAAGGACTTCAGATGTTTTCAGAATCTACCTCAGAGGGTTGGTTGAACAGCACTGATGTTAACCATCTTTCAATGGTGAGATCAGTGTGTACTTGGGATTCGTGTGTGGCTAGACATATAGAGGCCCTATCTTCAAACCTGCAGGATAAAAATATCCATCAGGCTCAGCAGTGTAAACACTTTGGAGCAGAGCACGAAGTCTACAAACCTCGTTAGTCCAGTGATCTCCACCTCTGATCACAGGATTAGCGGGTTCTGCTGTCTCATTGCATCTATCTTGGGAGTGAAACTTTCACGCAAGGTACTAGGTATAGGACAGAGCGGGGCTTCCCCCACCATCTAAAAACAAGGAAATGTGCTTGTTTTGTGTGGTGAATAAGTGTGTGCACATTTTGTAGACTTAGTCCAAAACCATTTTTCATTGTAAATGCCATCTTCTAAGGAGGTTGTGGTGATGGTGGCAGGGAGCTGCAGTCCCCACCTACCTGACTTCCAGAAGATACCGATGTTAACTAGAAGAGCATCATAATTGCTGAATGGCCAAATTGACATAGGTCAATTCATGACCTCCTACCAGATTTACTGGAATCCAGTTGTTATATATAGTCAGATTTACTGTTTGTGCAATCATAGTTTCACATAGTTCATCTGGGGGACACTGCCCTCATCCCCTACAGCCGTATGGGAGTCTTAGGGTATATGAAGTCTGTCTGTGGCTTTGGTCCGTTGTGGCTGCTGCCTAGGGGTTCCTCGCCTAAGGTCTACATGTTTTAGTAGCCGACTCTGAGAGAAAGATTTAGGTGCAAGTAGTTTATTTGGCAAGTTATCCCAGGCAGCACTGTAAGAGTGGGGACTGAAGACAGGAAAGAGAAAATAAGAGGGCATTAATGAGCAAGTTATCGCTGTCGACAGCCGGGGCTCAGCCATGCTGGAGACCCTCTGAGAGACCTTACGAATTTTCGGGGTGGTGTTGATTATACCCACCTCTCCTCATCTTGCCTTTCTCACTCAGCCATTGTTTTGTGGCAGTTCCTCTCAATCAGGTGGTGGAATTCCAACCCATTCTTAAACAGCTGTTCGGAGAGCATCGCGAGGAGCTTTGTGACAGCCTCTTCAAGCCCATTCCTCACTGATGCTTTCGGGGCTCTCTGGCCTCAAGAGAATTTTCATGATTTCTCCCCAAATTCCAAATGTGGGACTGCCTGTGCCTCCCTCTTTTTAAAGGGGTACTATTACTGTATCCTTAATGCCTGTGGACATTTCTAAATGCCCTTCCTGTTAATATCGCAAAGTTTGAGTTTCTCCTTGCCCTAGAGCTGCTGGTTACAGGGCCTGGTTTCCCAGAATTCTTGAAGATTTGACCCACGCTGTCCCCTGCCTCGCTGGAAATGGCAAAATTAACTAAATGACTGTGTGATTCAATCCTAACCATAAAGTTGAAAATTTAAATTAAAATAAATGCACAGTGTTTTCAATTCATAGAGTGCCTCTATTTTCATCATTCAGTTTCAAGAACCCCTGCCAATCTTCCAAAGCACAATAACATTTTCAAACGTTATTACACCCCCAAATCCTCCAAGCTAGAGCACTAGGAAAGGACAGCAAGAACTCAGGAAATGTTTTGCGATTAAAAAAAAAAAAAAAAAGAGTGAAAAGCCAAGAAATTAAACAACTTCTGTTTACAGTAGAAGGTAAGAAAAACATAATGTAACACACACCATTTCCTGCCTTTGCACACCCAGTCTGATGTATAGTTCCACTGTGTGACCAAATTCAAAACTTGTCCGTTTTCTTCGCAATAACATAGCAAATGCCAGGGAATAAAGGCTCAGTGTGTTGTCGGCACAAGGAGAACTTATCCTGGCCTGACTCAGGCAGAAAGGAGCCAAGTTGTCGAGACAAAGGACAGCGCAGACACACGAATTCCAGCACGACCCCCATGGCTGCTCAGTTCAGAGAGACAGTTTTCTAGCTCTGTCCCAACACCCACATTTTTGGTGTAGCCTTCTGCTTAGACCAGGGGATTCAGGGTATTCGTGGCACGGAACAGACTGGGTGAAAGGAAGCTGCCCTACAGCTCAAGTGTTTTTTCTTCTTCTTTTTTTTTTTTTTTGGTAAAAGCTTTATTAACAATTCACATATCATGCAATTTACCCATTTAAGGTATACAATTCAGTAGTTTTTAACATATTCATGGTTGTGCAGTAATCATCATAATTAATTTTAGAGCATTTTGATCACCACAAAAAGAAGCCTATACACGGTAGCTATCACTCCCCAACCCCATGCTTCCCAGCCTTAGGCAACCACTAATTTATCTGTATATATAATCAGCTCCTTTCACTTAACATAATGTTTTCAAGGTTCATCTACATTGTAGCATATGTCAGAGCTTCATTCCTTTGTATGGCCCAATGCTTGCCTCTTGTATGGACACACCACCTTTGGTTTATCCATTCATCAGTGTGGGCTATTCTGTTGTTTCCACCTTTTGGCTATTATGAATAATGCTGTTATGAACATTTGTGTGTGTGTGCAAGTTTCACGTGGACACATTTTCATTTCTCTCAGGTATGTTTCCAGGAGTGGAATGTCTGGGTCAAATAGTAACCTTTTGTTTAAGGTAAGGAACTGCCAGACTCTTCGCTAAAGTGGAGACAGAGTTTTATATACCTGTCATCAAGGTCATCAACGTGTGAGGATTCTGATTTCTCCATATCTTGCCAGTCCTGGTTATTATCTTACTTTTTGATTCTAGCTATAATTTTGTGGTTTTTTTGAATTAAGAGTTCTTTATATAATCTAGATACAAGTTCTTTTTCAGATATATAATTGTAAATATTTATCTTTTTTTTTCTGTGGGTTTTTTCACTTTCTTGGTATGTCTTTGTAGCACAAAAGTTTAATTTTGATGAAGTCCAATTTTATATAATTTTTTTCTTTTGTTATATACGCTTGGGGTATCATATCTAAGATTCCATTGCCACAGCTAAGTTCACGAAGATTTTACCCCATGTTTTCTTATAAGAGTATTACAGTTTTAGCTTTTACACTTTGGCTTTTTGATCCTTTTTTGTTGATTTTTGTGTATGGTGTGAAGGAAGGGTTCATTTGGTTATCCATGGGAACTTTTTTTTTTGGAGCTTCTGTTTTTATTCTGGCTGCTAGCACTTGTGGCTTATTTTAACTTGAGTGATCCTATAGAAAACAGGAGTGAGGTGCCTAGGTGTAGTAACCCCATTGTTTTAACTTTGACCCACAATATTACTGTTGAAGCTAATCTAGGAAGAGATGAATTTAGACTATTTAGTCTCAGATTTGTTGTATTGTAAAAGACTGGCTTTGATATTTATGGATAGAAGCATCACTGGAGATTAAGTGGCTAGTTTTATTCATTGAGGAGGTAGAAAGGAAAATCCATCCTAGCCTTGTGGCTCTAATTCAGCACTGTTCAGAGAGGTTTTGACTCCTGGTCCATGTTCCCTCTCATCCCTGGCTCTCCATTGCCTTTTCCCCACCATTTTCCCACCCACCCTCCTGTTATAGTGGAAGACGGAGTTCTTGCAACCATATGGAGTCCCTGCACCTGTGCCCTGGCTGCAGTCACCTGTTATCTTCTGTCTCCCTGGTCCTTTAGCCTTACTGAACTTGCCCATCAGTGTTTCAATGAGCCCTGCTCTAGCTTATCTCAAAACAAACAAAGCCTGTGCCTTGACCCCATCTTTCTTCTCAAGCTATGCTCCCCATCGCCATGCCCTGCCTTCTACCAGACAGCCAACCTTCTTGAGTCATCTAAACCTAGGTTTTCACTGTCCCACTTTACACTCAGTTTTCAGTGAGCCCATTATCCCAAGGCCCCAGTGAGTTCCATGCCACCAAACCCAGAAGACATTTTTTAGTTCTCATCTTGTCTATGAGATAGGATTGAGCATGACAAGTCAAGAAGAAGGAGAGAATGGATACCAGGCAGGTGGCTGTCAATGTCTGCCAGACCTTACTTGACTCCTTCAGTGGTCAGCATTCTGGGCCATGTCCTCCCTGAAAGAGCCTCTTCCCCTAGGCTCTATAATATACTTTCCTAGTTTTTGTTAACCGAGCATAGTCAGGAGGCTTAGGCTAGAGATTATTAGCAAAGATTTATTTAAGGGTCTTAGGATTTGCAAACTGGAAATAACCAGTCAATACCCAGAGTGTTCTGAAGAAGAAAGAAAAGCTAAGAGTTTTTATAGTGAAAGATGCATTCTTGAGAAGAATCAATCCTGCATTCTTAGCCTGGTCCATCCTTAGATTGGTCCAAGATGATAATCTTCCAAAGGACCAGTGGTCTGGATTATGGATGTCAGGCAGTCTGGAAGTGTGACATCTTGCCCTAAGTCCTTTGGGAGGTAATCAAAGGGTGGGTTATCTGTAGGATTTCTCTCCCTCTCTCCCTCCCAGACATAATCAGAGAGTGTAAAAGTTTAAGTCCCCCCACCACCAAAAAAAAAAAAAAAAGTTTAAGTTCCCAGGCTAGTTAAAGCAAGAATAGAATTGTTTCCTCAGGCCTCAGCCTACCTGATTTTAGTAATTAGCAGCTTGACTATAGTGACTCCATTTTATTTCTTCACTCTGTTTCTCTTTTCCCACTTCAGATCAGGATTTTTCTCTTAGAAAACATAAATCTAATAAAATATTTTAAAGTCCCTCAATACCAACTTGGCAGTGATTTCCTAGGATCCATCATGCCCCTTGGGGTTGGGTGGGGCATGGGCTAGAGACACGCTCGCCATATATGCATTTATAGTCAGCTCAGTTTCTGTGCCACATTTTAGGTTGAAACATTAGGAAAATACCAATTAAGATTTATTACTATTATATGTCAGTTTCAGATACCGGTTCCAGTCTCGAGAATAGATCAGTTAACAGTCCTCTCATTTTAGGAAGTGATGATGCAGGTGGCTCCCAAAGTCAGGGGCCTATGATATAAGCAGTTGGGTATTAATAAGGGCATCTCTATGGAAACAAGAAAAACAATGGTTAAAGATTGAAACAGACTATAATCCCAGTTTCTGAGTTCTGAAGGCAGTTGGGCAAGAAGATTTCTAGATGTCTGGTTTAAAACATTTTCAGATAGAGTGAAGGCAGGCAGTGGCAATCTGATAGATTCTTCTAGTTTGCAATCTGAATGTCTCTGGTGATTTTTTTCTGCAACAGGCATGAAGGTTGTCCATATATGAGCTGTCGTGATTTTGCTGAGGTTTATTTCAAGTTGTCCCACGTTAGCTTGCATGGCTTAGGATAAAGGGCAGTTTTAGTTCTCAATGATTCCAAGTCAAAGATTGGAAATGTTAGTTTGGAGAGTCATAGCCAGATATTGGAGGAAACTAGAAGAATTCAGGATTCAGTCCAATTTACAGTTTACTTCAAAGATAATGAACAGCACTAGAATCTAATATCCACAAAGGCCTATTACTGCAACATGCTCTTATTTTTACCAAAGATAGCTAAGTTAAGACATTTTTAAGGAAAATAAGAGTACATTACAAATTCTGATTTTTTTATCACTAAAATTGTTAAGTAAAATCTTGGAGTCTAAATCACTAAATAGTTAGAAAGATGGATTTTTCCCCATTTTCAGCTAACACAGTTGTTTTTGATCCATGATAGTATAGTGTGGTGATGAGTAGCACAGATTCTGAATCCAGAATGCATAGGCTCCAACCCTGGCTCCATGAGTTACTAGCTCTGTGACTTGGGGAACTTAATCTCTCTTAACCTCGGTTTCTCCATAAGGAGAATGGGGATGGTAGTGGTACATACCTCATAGAGATTTTATGAGGATGGCTTGAAATAAATGTAAATGACACAAATTAAAGCATGTGTAGCATACAGTTGGTTCTACATAGGTATTTGCATGCTAGGATAAGGTTGGAAAGGGTGTTGAGTGTACTAGTTTGCAGTATATACCTAGGAACTGCACCATGATGTGAAAATTATTGTAGCAATGCTGAGCAGACAGTTTACATTGGGTGTAAGCCATGCTTCCTCTGATTAAAACACTTGGGGAAAATATGGTGGCTAGTACTTTGAACTAGTTAACAGATGTATTTTCCCCGTGCAATGCTTTGTATTCCTACACCATCTCATAAAGGCTACTGTAGACATTCAGGGCACACGCATAACATACCTTCTCTGTCCTCCCTGATGAAAAATCCTCTGGGAAGGGTTGATAGCAAGGGGTGGGGTGCAGCATCCTGCTCCCCCCTCCTCCCCCTTAAGTTCCCTGAATATTTGCAGAGGAATGTTAGGACTCTGCAGCCCACATCACGGATTAGGGAATCTGAGCATAAAGAGGACCTATGTCCCACTCCTGGTTTGTCTGTAGCTCTGGGAAGAAGCACACTTCATAGAACCCCTGAAGCAGGGTACATAGGTAGGAAGGCCATATGGGAAGAGAGGCCTGAAGTAGTCCAGGGAAGCAGAGGAGAAGAACAAGATATTTTCATGCTGCTGTGGACTGAAAGTTTGACCAATTTTATATGTTGAAACCTAATCCCCACTGTGATGGTGTTAGGAGGTGGGGCCTTTGGGAGGTAATTAGGTCATGAAGGTGGAGCCCTCATGAATGGGATTAGTGCCCTTATTAAAGAGACTGACTCACCAATGTTCATAGCAGCATTATTCACAGTGGCCAGGACATGGAAGCAACTGAAGTGTCCTACGATAGATGATTGGCTAAAGCAGCTGTGGTGCATATATACAATGGACTATTACTCAGCCATAAGAAGAGATGAAATACTGCCATTGCAACAACATAGACAGAACTCGAGATAATCATGCCAAATGAAATAAGCCAGACAGAAAAAGTTGAAAATCACATGATATCACTTATATGTGGGACATCAACTTAAAAGCAACAAATGATCAGGACAAACAGAGGCTCATGGACATGGACTATAGATTAGTGGTTACTAGTGGGGTGGAGGAGGAGGGAGGTAGAAGGGGTAAAGAGAGTAAAATTTAGGGGAGTAGGGGGAGGGTGAAGTGGGTCAAGGGGATCAAACATGGTAGCTGAAGGAAACTGGACTTTGGGTGGTGAACACAATAGAATATACAGATGTCAAATGATAATGTGCATCTGAAAATTATATGATTGTATTAACCAATGTTACCCCAATAAACTTAATTTAAAAAAAAAAAAAGACTGAAGAGAGATCCCTCGCTCCATTCACCAAGGGAGGATATTTCAAGCAAGACCGCCATGGAACCAAGAGCAGGAAGTGGGCCCTCACCAGATATCGGATCTGCCAGTGCATTGATCTTAGACTTCCCAGCCTCACCAACTGTGAGAAATAAATTTCTGTTGTTTATATATTTCTCTGTTATAGCGATCTGAATGGACTAAGACACATCCTCAAAAGTGGTCTGGAAGAGCTAAGAGAAAGGGTGAAAGGATATGAGGGGTCTTGTGTAGGAAGGAGGGCCACAGCTGCAGAGTTTGGGAGAGAGCCACCTCCTGTCTTGATGTTGTTTAAGATCGTCTCTCCCGGGAGCCTAGGTACAATTCTGGGAAGAAATGGGAAACCCCCAGATCAACTAGAAGACCTTGAGTTGACAGTTAAGCCCAAATTAACTAAGATTACATTTTTAGACAAAAGCAGAATGAAGGCTTTAGATAGAAACTATAGACAAACAAGTTTATGTTTTTGCGCACCTAAGTTTGCATCCCCTATAATAAATGATCTGGCTTTACTTAGTCATACAAATTGAAATGTGGTTTGAAAAACACACAAATATACCATGAAATTTTCATCGAATAAGAGGTTAAAAAAAATTCAGATTAGCATTTCTTCACTAGGCTACTCCTATTTGCATTATGCGTGGATTTGGTTCAAGGCTGGGTCAGTGGGTATTTCCCTGAAATATCATGAACATTTCTAAACTCACATTTCTATCCAATAGCTGATCTCATCTACTGCAACAATCTCTCTTGAACTAACATTGACATTCATGAAATAAGACAAAAAATATTAACCCTAAGGATAGCTGCTCTTTAGAAGGCAAAATCAAGTAGTCATGTGCTAAGAAAATTAATTCTTCAAATTTAACTTAGGACACCAGCTATTTCATTTTTACTCCTGGATTATTTTATATACTTGAATCAAGGAAAATTTTTATCTTTGCCTTCACTTTCCACATTCCCTAAGATCTTTAAATACAGCAAACGCATTCTATTGGAGACAGAACTGGGGATTATTTTGAAGAGGGGGTACTTTGAGAGCTCAAAGTAGCTTTTCTTCACCCAATTAACCAACACTGGATGGTTAATTGCATGAGTGGCTGGCCCCGTGCCCTAACGGAGATCCAAAATGACTAAAACATGGGCATTCCCCTCAAGAAATCTACAGTCAAGTCTCCAAATAAACTCCATCAGACAAAAGCGGGGGTGGGGGGAGGATTTGAATAAATAAAGAGACGCACATACTGGATGAAAAGACTTGGTATTATAAAGGTGTTGGTTTCCCTCAGGTTTATCTTCAAATTAAATCCAATCTCAAACTAAATCCCAAGCCAAATTTGACCTCTATAAAATGACTAGAGTTCAACTAGAAAAGAAAAATGTGAAATGTTTAGAAAATTCTGGAGAAGAAAAATGAGGAGGAGGATTTTCCCTCCAGAAAAGAAGGTGGATAATATATTATCAGAACATAAAATATCAGAAAAAAATTAGAAATCAAAACAAGAGACAGATAAATGGAAAGAATAAAGTATAAAATGGATCTAAATAGGTTTAAGAATTTAGAATATTATTACTTTGCCTTTCAAGCAATGAAATGATTTTCAGTCAGAAATGATTGTTCAGTGTAATGCGTTTGGAACAACTTGCTAACTGTTGCGGAGCGCACCCGGACAAGATGACCTCAGAGCTGAATTAGAACCAAAAAGAAAATTTTATTACGATTTGAATCCGGGCTCAAGCCTCCACTGACGCAGCAGTGAGAGCAAGAGCCCCAATCCTTAGCATGAGGTTCCTTATATTAGCTTTATGGCGGGCTAACTGCACACGCGGGACAGGTTGCAGTTCCTTATTGGCTAACCATATGGCCTGATTATGGCCTGACCTTTAAGCAAGCAAACAGGATGTCTGGGCGGAGAATTCTGGCCCTTGGTGGGAGGCGATTGCAGTCTACCTTGCTGGGGGAATTTAAAATTTTCCATTCCGCCATCTTAGATCTTACATCACCATCTTAAATACATAAGTTCTCATGACCCATTACACTAACCACTTGCAAAAAATAAAATAAAATTGAGATTTCTACCTCATACTTATATTTGATAGAGATTAAGGATTAAACTTAAGAAATAAAACCATGGAAGAACAAGAAGAAAATGTAAGTAGACATTTTTATAATCATGGGATGAGAAAGACTACGTAAATATGACACCAGAGGCACAGCCAGAACGACTGCTCAGCTTTAGTAGGTACTGCCAGTTTTCCAAAGTGGTTATGAAAATTTACACTTCTATCAGTAGTCTATAGAGTTTCAGTTGCTCTAGATTCTTGCCAGCAACTGTCAGTTTACCATTTTTATACATTTTGATAATTGCAAAGTAGTATCCCCTTGCGGTTTTAATATGCATTCCCCTGACAACCGGTACGGTTGAGCACATTTTATTTGCTTTTAAATATGCATACCTTCTTTATCCAGCAATTTTACTTGTAAGACTTCACCCTGAAGAAATACACATATACAAATTGGAACTTTCAAATGATTGTATTTTGGTAAAATATATTTTTGGTGTCTGTGGTTTGAAATATTGTTACATAGTGACAACCACCATTAATAATCTCCATAGTGGTTAACTCTAGGTAGTAGGATGACAAGTGATTTTTTAACTTCTAAAATGTAAAATTTTATTACATTTTCAATTGTGTTCTGATGGGTGATTTTAAATATGTTCTTAACTTTTTGACACTTCTTTGAACTTTTTTTTTTGCATTGAACTTATATTGTTTTTATAGTTGGAAGAAATGGCAAAAGTATTTTTACTTTATTTTGAAACAAATAAAACCAATAACCTGACAGAATACCCACAGTTCAATCATAAGCAATGTCATTTGAGACTGAGTTCCTCATTTAAAATGCAAAAGATATACCTAGTGCTCATATCTTTCTAAATACTATTTCATCTTTAAAAAGAATCAGAGCTCCCTGGAGGAATGGCTGAGTCCAGGCCTGGGGCAAGGAAAACACAAGATGAGTCAGGAACACAGGAACTCCAAGGTGTACCAGAAAGTAAGGAAATGAAAAACAAAAAAAAAAGAGGGATATGTTGAAAGGACATAGAAGCTTATTTGAAGGAGAGTCCACTGTCCAAGTCTGGGATAATTTTTGAGCTAAAAATAAATCAAGACACTAAACGATTATAATTCACTAAATAAAATAGGAATCCATCAATTAATTCTGATAATAAACAGATAAATAAATACATGAGGCTGAGAAAGGGCTCTTCCTTATAGTGAATTGATAGTGTGGAGTGAAGGATAAAGTTGAAAGATCACCTTTTTGCAACCATCATAGTAGAGAATGGTTTGGACAAAAAATAACAGCGATTGATAAATCTAGAGAGAATAAGGATGATAAACAAGGTTTTTAGTTAAAACTAAAGTGTTTCTCCAAAAATTGCTTGTTAATTTCAAAAGAAAAATAGTAACGACACAATGAAGAAACCAGACAACACCTGGATCCGTTGATCCAAATTAACCAACAAGGTCAGAATGACGTGGTGTGCTTCCAGATTTGACACCCTGAGAAGAACAAAACATCACTTTTGGGCTGTTTGGGCAGGGGATGCATTACCTGAATCAAGTCATGAGGAAACACCAGGCAAGTCCAGCCGAAGAACATTCCACATCACAACTGGCTTACATTCTTCAAACACATCAGTGTCCTGAAAGACAAGGAAATACTGCAGAACTATTCCAGATTAAAGAAGATTAAAGAAACAAGACTTTAATGAATTTGTAATTGTTGGTTGATGCTTTTACTAGAGGGGAAAAATGCTGTAAAGAATATGTTGGTATAAACGACAAAATTGGAGTATGGATTTCAGAGTAGAAAAAATGTATGTAACAAGGTTAAATTTCCTGATTTTAAAACTGTTTGGTGGTTATATAATATGTCTGTTCTTAGGAACTACACTATGAAGTTTTAAGAGTATAATAAAGGTATGATCTGTATAATCCCAAATGGTTCAGGAAAAATACATAATTACAAAAGGGAAAGAAGAGAAAGACCAACCAAACAAATGTGATGACATTTTTAAAAAGATTATTCTGGATAAAGGCTATATGGGAGTTGTCTAATTTTGGCAGCTTTCTTTACATTTGAAATTATTCAAAATTAAAAAAAATTAAATGCTCATCATCATAGTCATGGCCTGTTCTGAATTATTTTATTCCAGCCACACACACACACACACACACACACACACACACACACACACACACAGATTTAACCTGGAATTAATATATCTGGGGTAGGAGAAGAAAAAATATAATTTGGAGCATACTGAACATGTCCCTCTGCTCTTGCTTGGTGGAGGATAGGAAGAAGAGAAGACCATGGTGATGAATCTCAGAAATGGAAGATGGTGGCTCTTGCTGAAGAATTGACCTTTGAGTGTACTGAGAGGTCAGTTTGCTGTCAGACATGGCCCATGGCAATGGAAATGAACATTGTCATAGTAAAATGGAACTTCCAGATTATAAACAATGGAATATAGAAGGAACCCCATTAGAAATTGTCCAGGAGAAGCTGGCTGCACAAGGACAAGGGGATCTGGGAGGCCACAGTGAAGCTTGGAGATACACAGGTGGCTTTGCAAACAGTGGTTCCTTAGATGATGCATTATCTAAAGAATTCAAATGAGGATTTGCTATTTCTGTGGTAGCTCTAGGGGCTAATATTACCTGAAAAAAAGATAAGGAACATTGCCAAAGATAACACCTGAAAATATCTTAATGGTTTCTTAACTCTCATAAAAATAGGATTTCTTCACTGTAAGAAAAAAAAAAAAAGGAAGAGGGTTGTACCTCCTTGTTTATAGCACCCCACCCTGTTTTTCTCATTTTCTTTCTTCCTGAAAGGTCACTAAACACAGAGGTAAGGTTACAGTCCCCACCTAGGTACTTCATTAACTCTGCTTCAGCCATTAAATCCCATCAGCCAAAGAACTGATTTCCTCGATCTCATCTTTCTAATTCTTCATTTCAAATCAAGTGCCTGTTTGGAGATTCAAATTTTTGTTCAAATTGCAATGGCCTTTATTGGTTTCTTTTTCTATTGTAAACAAACAAAAAATTATATTTTTGAAGCTAGAAAATTTGAAAGATGCCTGTTAATAAATTAAACAAAGAGCCACCACTGAAAGAAGACCACCTTCTTTTCTCATAAGGAGCAAGGGGAACATGTGGTAACTGGAATGAGATGTCATACCCCTCACATCTTAGAATGGCAGGTGTGAGTCTTTGACACAGCAGTAAGAAGTTCTGTGGTGTGATTAACATAATAAATGGGATATGATTCAATTGTCTAAGGCCCATCCAACAAGGATTTATTTATATTTAGGTTTGCCTTTGAACCATCCCACTGGTCTGGCCTTTGTAAAAGACAATCTTAACCTATTCATCCCTGCACCTACCCTGGCTCAGTTCTTATTGAGACAAATACTTAAAAACAAAACTGGTAGGTCAGACCAGAGGCTGGGTATAGCTCTTATTTAGACTTAGCTAAACGACCTTTGTAGAGACTTTTAGGTTAACATATCATAGAATACTAATCAGTGCAATGAGGCAAATGTATCCAAGAGGCTGATGAGATAAAGGAGTCATTGATACATCCAAGTGCATGTACTGTGCTGTTCGCCCCAGGGTGGGCTTCTACAGTGGGAGAAGATGGTTAATTTTAGCTGAAAATTCCTACATCTATGTTATAAGGCTTCCTTTCTTTTATTTTAAAAGCATGTATTTATAATCCAGTATTAATTTTTCCCAAGGAACTAAAAATAGTAGGCAACCAAGAAAGGTAAACGTATTTCAAAGCCATCTTTATTAAGAAAATCTTTGGGAGAGCAAAATTGCTTTCCAACTGCTCACCTCAAATTCTAGGTCTTAGTTAACTTCAGCTTCTTCAGCTGAATTTTCCTGCCACTGGAGTCTTCTGTTTCCTTAGCTAGTAGCCATTCTAACGTTCCTTGGGACAAGTCACTCATAAGGCAGTCCTTAAAGGCACAGGACAAAGGATGTCAGGCAGTATATATTTCCTCAGTTGGGGAAATGAGGACCTGAGATGTTTTATTCATCAGTTCATATTCAATGTAAGACGTGGAATGTATCTTACAGAAACACACAGCACAGAAATGTTTATAAAGGGGGGGGTTATTACAGCTCTGTTGGAATAATAAACATTTAGGAACACGTTAAATGCCCATCATCACAGAACTGATTAAATAATTTGCCCATACTGTGAAATACTTTGCAGCCATTCAAAAGAATGCAGTAGAGGTCAATGCCCTCATACAGAGAGATTCTCAAGACTATGGTTATGTTGGAAAAGCAACTCGCAGAGCAATGTATACAGCATGATGCTTTTACATTAAAAATCTGTATACTGTATATGCATGTGTTGCATGTATATGCATGGAATGGGCATGGAGAGGATGGCCACCAAACCACAGTCATGACTAATTTGGGGGAGGGACCTGAAAATGCAGGTGAGGAGGAAAGTTGACTTTTATATTTGCTCTCTGGAATTGATTCTTGTTTGAATCTTTATCATAAGAAGGTATTCATGTTACTTGTGTGATTTTTTCTTTTTTCGTATATAGATAGATAGATAGATAGATAGATAAAAGAAAAAAATTACATATATAATATATATATAATATTTTAGGTGAGGCAACCCTTGGTTGACCTCACAGATTACAAGGACCTTGTCAGCTTACAATCCCTTATTTTTTTATTTTTTACACCTACAGCACACCTGGTCTTCCTAGGTGGTCTCCCACCCAAATACTAACCAGGCCTGACCCTGCTTAGCTTCTGAGATCATTTGGGATCGGGCTTATTCAAGGTAGCATGACTGTAGACTGTATTTTTCAAAAGATGATCTGATGCATTCCATTTCTCCTGAAAACAAGAAATACTAAAATCATGTTGAACCCTTGTGTGATTAGCATCTGACTTCAACCCACCCCCTCTTCAAGAGTTACAAAAGATGATTTCTGTGACAATTGCTCATGTTCCGGCCATTTAACTAGTTTGACTTTTTTCTGTCCTACCTTCACGATTGGAGGACTGTCTCTGTTCTTTGAGAGCATGTTTTCTGCTTTCTTTTAACGACTGCTGCATTAACCTGGTTATTTTTCTTAGGCAGGCTGCTCCTGCTCCTTATGTGTGCTGGTGACTTAACTTTACCTATTTAAAGTCTCTGGTCTGTAAAATGAGCATAGGGTCAGCTTTCACAAAATTACTTATTTGTCTGAGGGAACCTGATGAAAGGTTCAGAATTCTAGTTGCATTTAACAATTCCTCTTGATAACTGACTTGGTTGTTTTAATGCAGGAAGAGGGAAGTCCTTCAAATCTAAAGATATACTAGACTTTGCTCTAGAGAAATGTAGCCAAGGAAACTCTTCTTACCCTGTCTTTTAGTTATCTATTTCTGATAATGATTTCAGTTATCTTTTTCTCATAAATCGATGGCTCATCTCTGCTCCACATGGCTTCAGCTGGGGCAAGTTAACTGGAGGGCTGGAGGATTCACTTTCAGGACAGCTCATTCATGTGGCTGGCAAATTACTGTTAACTGGGAGCTCAGCCAGGGTTGTGGGCCAGGGGCCTCAGATCCTTTCTAGGTGTACCTCTACACAAGATGCTGGGGTCTCCTCACAGTGTGGTGGCTGGACTCCAAGAAGAGTCATCCCAAGAAAACAAAGCAGGTATGCATTATATTTTAATGACCTACCCTCAGAAGTTACATAAGATCAATTTCACCATACTCTATTGGTTGAGGCAGTCTCAAGGCCTACTTGGGTTCAGGAGGAGGGGCTATAGACTACATCTGTGGGTCAAGGGCCACACCTCGGTTTTGAGAAATAGCATGGACAGAATTGATCACTGGATCTGAAATAGAATACAATAGCAGTTAAGCAAATGTAAAGACTGAGAAACTGATCTTCCCAAATCATCTTCCTCAATCAGATCTTCTATAGTTTGGTTGATAATGAATTTTCACAAACCCAGTAACACCTTTAAACGCAAATGCAAAAACAATAACAATAAAAAAAAGCCTAACCAATCAAGCAACTCTTAAAAAAACAATTTTAATGTCAAATTTAGGATTATTTATTGTCCCGACCGGCGGGACCTAGTTATTCGTGGGGGCGAGGAGGATCCAACCTGGGGAGAAAATGGGCGAGAAAAAGGAGCGGAGGCAAGACAAAGTTCTGATCAAGCCTCGTTTATTGTAGGTAGGGGTAGAGTATATAAAGGGGAGGATTTGCATAATCACGGTTGCCTTGGATATCGAACCGCAGAACATTCCATTTCCTTATATGACCCAAAAATGCAGAAGGGTCCCGGGAGAGGAGGGG
>PVKZ01005097.1:0-61429 GCA_004027375.1 Macroglossus sobrinus
CCTGCCTTGGCTTCTCTCTCCACTTCCTCTACTGCTCTGATGGCCAGGCTAGGCAAGGCAGGAGGGATCCATACATTACTCTGAAGTTCAAGTCCAGGAGGCTTAGAGAGCCTTTCTAAGTACAGGGCACCTGTCATCCAGCGCTGTGTCTGTAAAGGCCAAGCTTTGGGCAATCAGACCAGTGAATCACAACTGATCATTTGCCTCTTCAATAAAGCATGCCTGGCTAGTCCCATCCTTTGCAGGAGATAAGTATCAGTCTCCTCATGAGGACAGGGTTCTCTCCTCGCTCACTCACTTGCTCACAGGGCCTCCGGGGAGAAGCATCTGGGGCTGGAACTTTTCAGTCCAAGTCCTTGTCCTGAGTGAGTGCTCAGGTCCTCAGGGGAGACGGGATGGACTGTCACCTGACCCACAGGCTGGGTAAGGACCTCATCCCCGACTGTGCAGAGCTGTGGTTTCCCTGGGGAGCCGGCTGTGAACTTGCGCTAACATACAGTTGTGTTACAATTTAGGGCTTACATGAGCTCTGCTCTCCACGTGCTCCTTGAGCTCTAGTTCAAGTTCAATGTAGATCCAGGTTTATGGACCACTTTCCGTGGGCCAGGCGTGTCAGGCGTTGGGGATGTTAAGAAAGACAACGCAGTGTCTCTGCCTTTACGGGGAGACATTTATAGTTTATCATGATCGTGATAAGCGTTATCACAGAGACGAGTACAGGGAGCCGTGGGAGCAGAGACGGGGCACGGTCGGAAGAGGCTTCTGTGAGGAGATGGTGCCGGAGCTGTCCCCAAAGCGGGGAGGCCAAGTGAAGAAGGGGCGAGGGACATTTTCGGCAGAGAACATCACCTTGGTAATGAAAGCAGAGGCGGGGAGCTGTAAGGTGTGTTCAGGAACTGGGGTGAATGGAGTGAAACGGGAGAGGGGGGAATGGGGGGGATGAGGTGGGAGTCCAGAGACCAAGACAGGGACTGAACACCAACCAGGGGTGCTGCACGGGTGTCCGGTTGAGAACGGCTCAGGGCCTGCGCTAGGGCAGGGAAGGCGGACAGGGAGGTGGGACGACGTAGAGAGAACGGCGAGGAGGCGATTCTGATCAACTCGGCAGTTGACTGGCTATCGAGTTTATTAGTAAGTGCCTTCTGTGTGCTGAGCTAGCGCTGGGGTGGGCGAGAGGTGTCTAGCACGAATGTCAGTGTTAGGCTTGCGAGACAGGGGGCGGTGGTGGAATTCTCCTCAGACGGAGAATATTGGAGGAGGAGAAAGTTCAGAGACAGCTCTGATGGAAGCAGAGGAATGGAAGCCCAGGTGGGTCCCGCCCAGGTGAAGCAGGCAGGGAGGGAGGAGCCTTCCAGGCCCCACAGCAGCTCACAGAAGCAAACACATGAGGACAGAGGGAGCGCGGTTCATTTCAATGAAAAAGAAACTCGATGCTCTTCCCGAAGCCCCGACAGGAAGCTCACCAACCAGGGCCCGGATTATGACCCCTCTTTCTAACCGCGCCTCAAAGAAACCCAGCAACATCAGCGGTCTGTTGGCTAATGATAACTGTGCCACTTTGTGTGTCAAGCTCTGCGGCCACGTAGCTTCTCCAGTTTTGCAGGCAGAGGCAGGAGGAACGCTGCCTTCTGGCGGGTCAGCGCTGAGGGAAGCAACCAGCAGGGGCGTCGAAGGCGATTTCCAGGGAAAACCATCTGCCCACCTTCCTACGGAGCTGTGGCCGCCCACCTACCCCGTGCTCTGCACCCGGAGGCCACATGAGGACTCTCTGATCTGGGTCACTGTGGCTCCAAGGCCCCTCCTGCGTGTCCCCCTCTAGCCCAGGTCTTTGAAGGGGCTTGGAGGGTCCCAAGAACTGGGAAAGTGGGGAGTCTGATGAACGGCATTTTTGGAGGAGAGACAGGCGATTGCATTTCAGGCTCCTCGGAGGCTCCCGAACCCCACTCCCCGGTAGCATAATTACAGATGCCTCCCTCCTCACAAACCCTTCCTACGCTCTGCATAAAGGAATACAATTTCTGGCTGTCCAAATTACAAGAGACCGTAATGCACAAAGGCAATAAACACCGGTTCTAACAGCAATCAGATACCACTTATCGTAAACAATGGTTTTTGTGATTTATTGCGTTTGAAGCAGGTTCAGCATTACTCCTCAGAAGATTTGGTTATTCCTGTTTTCAAGCAGAGTTGCCGGCAGCCAGCTGACGTCAGAAAAAAATTGCTCAAGCGCAGCAGATTTTAAAAATAGGGCCGATGTGGTGTTAAAATAATAATAATAATAGAAAAATTGGGGTGGCTGTAGGCTGGTGTGAAAGTCTAAAGACAGAGCCACTTGGGTTTACAGGGTCCCCTGCCCAAGGCCACGGAACCTCAGTGGGTCCTGCATGGGGCTCGCTCTCGCTTCCGGATGCCCAGCACTTCTGATCCCTCCCACTGTCCTCCCGTCCCCTGAGTGGCGTGGGAGGAGAAGGAAGAACAGTGACCAGAGAGGGCCAAGAGACAGTCTGAATGAACACATCAAGCTGTTCAGTTTCTCCGCTCAGGTCTCAGTTAGAGCGGGTGGCCAGAGTGCAGAAAGGCCAAGTTCGAACAGCATATTTGAGCCAAGGGGTCTGTAGGGATTATCCAAAAGGAAATGGACCCAGTTCTGGCAGGAGAGGTCCCTTCTCTCCCAGACCCTGTCCTGTCCACTCCGTAGGGAAGATGCTGTGGACACTGTCGGGACCGAGGCTGGCCATAGGGGACAGGCTTAGGGAGCAAGGAGGAAGCCCAGATCAGAGCAGGAGCTTTCCAACGGGGTTTGGAGATCTCCAAAGAGTCCATGTGGGAATTCCAGAGAGCCTGCTTTTATTAATCATCTCTGGTGGGCTTTTATAAGAGGGTTTGCAAAAAAAAAAAAAAAAAATTGGATTAGAGAATTAATCCCCAAATAGGAGTCAGCGAGTTCTGTCTCTTTGGCCTTTTCCCTCTCTCCTTGAATTCAACATTTCACCATGATTTTAAAGTACAGGCGCAGGGAAGACCTCACTCCAAGCAAGACAGCGTGACAGTTAAGGACATTTGGAGAAAGGTGTGCTCCCAGCAGGACAGAGGCATCGCCTTCTACTCTCGTGGGACTGTCACACCTGCAGTCCCAAGCAAGGGTCAGTGACGGTGGACTGCACCGAGCGTACCCCACGGCCTGTGCACAGGGACTTGGTTCTCAAGTGAAACTGAGGCAGAGTGAATAGTGTGCAGCTGGTATACTGCCTCGTATGGATCAGGGCCCTCCGTGCTCAGAAAGAAGAGTCATCTGGGTCGGCTGCTTGTTCCCAATATGCACAGAAGCTGGGAGAAGCTCCCTTTAACCAACACGCAGCCCTCTTGAGAGTGAAGGTGTACACGCTCACAGGTGTGCACACACACACACACACACACACACACACACACATGCACGCACAGATGGCCCACAGCCCTCCCCCTTGTTGAAAGGCCACAACATACAACGCCATTGGCTGATGCTTCATTTCAGTCTGGGAGGCGAAGCTCTCTTGCCTTAGCCTGGAGCAGAGAACGGGAAAATCACTGAGCTATACAGATCACTTTAAGGCAAATGGATTTATTAGTGACTACCCAGGCCCTAGAGATCAGCCATGACGTCCTGTGGCTGATCTCTGGGGACGAGGTCGTCACTAACCCAGATGGAAAAAATATATATTGATCTTTTTTTTTTTTATTGCATATGTATATTCCAGGCACTATTCTGAACTCCTTGCATAATTAGTTATTGCTCACTGCAAAAACTATGCCACAGGTATTATTATTATTATTATTCTCCCTACCTTTTAGATGAGAAAATGGAGGAGGCATAAAGAATGAGGGTAACTTGTCAAGATCAGCCAGCCCGTAAGCATGCACAACGCTCCAAAGAACAGGACTACTGGGGTTCCTGCATTTTCACGTTACTCTTTCCCGCTGACGTGTTTCTGTGTGCTCTGCCGTCAAGTCTTCCTCGACTGGGATCAGTGTGTATATGGGAAGATAGACGGGGCGAGTGTCACTTAAAACAAGAGCATTAACACTCTCACCTGCTGGAACCGGAAGCTGCCAGCAGCACCCAAACCAGTCCTGTCTACGCTTCACCAGCTGCATCTCCCCGCCACCACCCGCTTCCCTCCCGACAGAGAAAGCAGCCACAAACCACACGGAACGTCCAAAACCCTGAGGTCAGCAGATCCTGGCTGAGTGTCGATGTGTTCGGCACCACGATCACATCCCAAGACAGCAAACAGGAATTTCAGGGAAAACCAAACCAAACCAAACCAAACCCACAAACACTTGCCTTTTTGATCGAGACAAGAGTGATACACTTGCTCAGAGATAGTCTTAGCGCTGAGATAAGTTTTTCTACAGATCCTCACAGCTTCCGGCATCCCCATCCTTACAGACAGCGAATCCTGCGCCCTGAGCCGTTTCTGTGCAGAGGAAGGTGAGAGAGACGCCGCCCTCCGGGGCTGCTTTCCTGGCACTTCCCCCCGCTTTCCACGGTACCCTGGTCTGTGCTGTGCAGTTGGTCACTTGATCATAGACTGCATTGTGTTTTCCCCGATCGTCTCATCCGGGTCTTGTTTCTTAGACTAAGGAGCTCCTTGAAGGTGGAGCTGCATCATCTCCATGGCCGCCCACCTCCCCACATACACAGAGAGGTTCAGAGAGGACCAGAATCACCTGGGGAGCTAATTTCATTTATTCAAATGACAAATCCAGAGCCACACCCCCTAGAGATTTTGCTTTAGTGAATCTGGTGTGAGGCTCTGGAATTCATATTTTTGTTAAGTGTCTCACACGCTTGTGAGACCGGCATCCCGAGGTCCACTTTTTGAGAAACACGGCCCAGGACAGGGTCTGCATGGTCTGAGTTGTGTGTCCCCCGCCTCGCCCTAATGCATACCCCGAAGTTCTAACCCCCAGTGACTCAGGATGTAACCCCGTGTGGAGGTAGGGTCTTTACGAAGGCCAGTCAATGAAATTAAACTGAGGTCACCAGGACGGACCCTAACCCAATGTGACTGATGTCCTCGTCGGAAGCGGAAATCTGACACAGACTGCGGAGGAGGCACGGGCCATCGAAACGCCACGGAGAGAGGCCTGGGACAGATTTTCTCTCAGCCCACAGGAGGAACCAACCCTGTCGACGCCTTGATCTTGGACTTTTAGCCTCCGGAACTGTGAGAAAACCAAGTGCCATCGTTTGAGTCCCCCATTTGTGCTACTTCGTACGGCAGCCCTAGCAACCTGATACAGCATCACGGCAGATATTTTGCAAATCCTTCCCCCACCCCGCCCCCAACTCATCTTTGCCAAACTTTTTAACTGCCCTGAATTCTTCACTGGATATTACTATTACTGCCCTAGGGTAGTGACCTGTTGTCACCAGCAGCCTGCCAGGCCCTACTCAGCAGCCTGGCATTGGGGCAGAAGATGGCTTGTGAAGGCATCTCTCATCAGCCCCACACCTGCCCAGCCTTGGGAGTCAGCCACGGCACCGTCCCCCTAGAGCGCCAACGTCTCATCACTGTCAGCAGCCACTCATTAAGCTCTGCTCTCAGGGGCCAGATGTCACCCAGCTCGTGCCACCTCCTCTGGAGGGTGTGACTGCCCTCTCAGCCTGCTAGATAAGCCAGGCATTATCCCCTGGAAGGCCTGGCTCTTGACAGACAAGAGCCCCGGGGACAGACCTTCAGGAAGGTAACACCTCTGCTGTGCCTGCCTCCTTGTTTGGGAAATGGGCAGATTGGCAGCAAAGCCTGTTGGCGCCCTGCTCACGGCGACAGCCTCGCTGTTCCCCCATCATGCCTGGGGTGGCCCCATACAGCAAGTCATGTAAAGCTCAGGTGAGCACAGCCAAGGCCGAGCTGAGCAGAGGCTCCTGGGACACCAGCCCCAGAAACTCTTTGTGCCAGATGAGGGAGTGGCTCGTCACCACACCTCAGTGGCCAAGTGGCCACCGCCATGCTTTCTGGTAAGGACTCCTCCAACTTCTGGACATCTGGTGTGTTTCCCAATTCATCCCTCACCACCAAGGCTGGAACGAAGCCTTTCTGCAGGTGAGATTTAAATGAGCTCTCCCGTCACCCAGCACGTGGCCTCACACGGGATAAAGGGTCTTTAGAAAGCTCTCAGATCCACCTTCTTCTCATTTCCTTCTCTCCTTGATCCTGTTTTCTCCCTGGGGTATGGGTGACTGTGCAGCCTGTGTGATTAACTCAGCTGGGACTATAATCTGAGGAAGGAATGGAATAGAAATCATTTTTTTTTTTTTTGGAATATAAATCAAATAGGATTTCAGTTGAAGTTATTTAAAAGAAATTAATTGACTTGTACTTGCCACAATACACTGATAAGAGTTCATTGCCAGGCCCATCAGGAGTAATGGAAAAACAGTTAATAAAATCCGGCTGCCAAAGGCAGCCTGCACTAGGCTCTCCGGGCACGTCCCACAGCCCCCCAGGTCACTGGGGGCGGAGCACACCGGTTTGCAGGTGCCAAGCTCAGGCTTTGCCTTATTTTTCTCTTGTATGGGATTATTCGAGTTTTAATACTATAAGATTCTTAGGGCTGAGACTTTTTCCCAAGCTGCTTTGTATTTCTATATCGCCCTGTGCACATATTAAATCACAACCGAAGGAAGGATTCGGGCTAGATAAGAACATTTTTGCATTCAGTACTTTGTATTTTTTCATTTGCCAGGCCTTCTAAAGAGATAGTTCTCCTCTCCCTTTTCGACTGTAAATGACCTTAGGGAGGAGGGAGTGGCAATATTTAATTAAAGACGTCTTCAGCTCTTTCCCCCCAACTCTCCATGGATGAGAATAAGTTATGAACTTTAAAAAAAACACACACGTGCATAGATTGAGGGAAGGTAAAAACCCTCCACCGAGCAGTGCGAGGCAAGGCCCTGGATGTGGCAGCTAACCCACCGGCTGCACGGCGCTTCTCAGCCCACGTGGGTGCGATCCGCCATGCTCCTCAAAGATCCCAGGCCTCGCAATGCAGAGGTAAATTAATTACCCCGCGTCCCTAGGACTCCATAAGCCACAGTCCTCCCCGACGCCCGGAGCGGCTCCTCCCTGCCCTGCCTCTTCTCTTGATTTCTTTCGTTTGATTTTACAGTGGTCACCACAGGCCAAGCACCATTGCGGGCATGTCCCAAATAGCAAGTCGTTTAATCCTCATGGAAGCCCCACCAGGAGGTGCTTTCAGTGCAGTGAACTGTTTCCTCCCCCAAATTCACAAGCTGAAGCTCTGGCCTCCGATGGGATGGCACTGGACACAGCGAGACGCTGGCCATCTGCGTGCTCATCGAGGAGAGGGCCCTCACCGGAAACTGCCCAGGCTGGCACCTTGATCTTGGACTTTCAGCCTCCAGAACTATGAGATAATAATTTTCACTCGCTTCAGCATCCGGCCCACGGTACTTTGTTATGGCAGCCTGGGCTGATTCATGCAAAAGGCACTGTTTTTATCACCCCTATTCTATAGATGAGGGAACAGAGGCACAGAGAGCTTAAGTAACTTGCCCAAGGTCACGCAGTAAGTGGCAGAGCCAGACCTGGAACCAGCAGTCTAGCTGAATCTTCGTTTTTGTCACTCTGTGGAAGCTGCTTTGAGCTGTGCTAGGCTGTGCTTTATGTTATATATTCCCACAAAAAGCCATAGTCTTTGGGAACCTTTTTACTGAATCCGGGGGCTGCGGGAACCCAAAGCGGGAATCCCAAGTGTGTTCAGGCCCAAGGGATCCACTCCGATCAGACTCACAGGATGTCACGTCACAGCTTTGGGTTTTTAGCTGCAAACGGAGGGGCTTGCCGCAGGGGTCCTGTGGCAGACTGTAATCTCATGTTCTTCTAGAACTCCTCCCACCCCGTCGCTCCCTGCCCCCCTGCCCCATTAAAAGGCAGAGTCTCATTTCCCTTTTCTTGGATCCCCCAGATTCTCTCGTTACTGACAGAATAAGGCAGAAGTGACAAGGCACATCTCCTGAGGCAAAGTCATCAAGAGCAACGCAGCTTCCACTCGTTAGCTGGGATGTCCCCTTCCCCCACCCCTGAGCTTTCGTATAAGGAATCCACCCCTTTGAGGCCACCATACTGTGAGGAAGCCCAGACAGAGAGGCAAGGACACGCACGAGTGTCCAGTGGACGGCCCGGCAGAGGTCCCGCTGGCAGCAGCATCTACACCAGCCACGTGAGAGATGATGCCTCCGACGACCTCAGGGCCTGTGGTGGAGTCACCCAGCCGAGGTCCTGGATGTCGCGGAGACAAGCTCCCCGTGCTGTGCCCTGCCTGAGGTCCTGACCCTCGCACTCTGAGAGCGTAACAAGACGGTTGTCTGCACCTCCGGTTTGCAGGTGGATAATTATATAGCAACGGTGATGGGAACAGATGCCAGGTCACACTGTCTCCCTGGTGCCTGCCACTCACCACCGCCTCCCCCTGCTCAGCACCATGCCACAGGGGGCTGGGCCCAGGCCCTGGCTGGGAAGCCCAAACAAGTACGAGCCTGGCAGATCGGTGGACACAGACAGCACCGCAGGAAGCAGACGTCGTGGTCTGGGTGAATTTCCAAAGGCCCCAGTGAGGCCGACCCCTCTGCACTGCCAGCAGAAATGGACATCCCGAGTCCTCCGCCTGGGCTTCTTGAACCAAGAGATGGGTTGACAATCACACTTGAGAGCAGACGTTAACAATTTAGGCTTAAAATATGTAACCTCTTCCCAGAGTCTCTACAAAATTGGGAAGCTGAGTCCCTGGGGACATCGGATCCCAAAAAGCGAGTCGTTGTGACTGCAGTTAAGGAAACAGGGCAGGAGAGGAAGGACGGACATCCCGCCGTCACACCGCTCAGACTGGGGCTGCCGCCGAGCCTGTGGTCGGTGGCGATAAGAAACGTGTAATCCTATTACCTGGCAGGTCAGAGCATACAAACAGGCTTCCGCAGTGGGCACGCCTCCCTCGCCGGTTACTTTTTCCTCACCTTAAGCGTTCTGCAAGGTTTTGCTCTTTCCCTGCTCCTACATTGTAGGGTCCTGACGTTCCCTGTGAAGAAGCTTCCTCTTCAGTGCCGAGTGGGGGAAGGGTCGGGGGGACGGCACTCACTTTACTGATGGAGGCAGAACTACACTCCAAAGCTGCAGAGGCCAGCGAGCTGATGTGACGTCGTTAAATGCCAGGCTAATGCCAGGCTGAAGGGTCAGGAAGCGAGCCTTCCTGGTCCCACACGACCGCAGGGACATAAGCACCGTCTTCTCACCCACGGCCTGTTGGGGGAGGAAGCACCAGCGGCAGGAAGGGACCCTGAATCGGGCCCGTGTGGACTACGTGTGGACAGTGAGCACTGCTCCGGGGAAGCTGGCCTGTTTTCTCATCGTTTTCTTAAAAGAGAAGATGAAAGGCTCCCAGGGATTCACCTGCACAGAGTGCTCTGTCACTGCAGAGGCCGAGTGACCGAGCTGGTCTCACACCTGAGTGCAGCCCCCGTGGTCAGCCCCCGCAGTGTGGGGAGGGGGAGGCTGACCTAATTAGCTTGGCTGTGAGCTGCCTGGTGTTGGCAGGGACAGATGGATTGTCCTCTTCCGAGACCTCCAGGGCCGGGAGGCTGTTCCCAAACTGGGTCAGGTGTCCTCTGAAGCCCACCGTCCAGGGAGGGGCTGGGAAGGAGGCCATGATGCAAACGCAGTGGCATGTACCCGTCCATGACCCCGTCCGTGACCCCGTCCATGACCCCGTCCATGACCCCGTCCATGACCCCGCCACTCTCCAGCCTCTCTTCCAAGCAACACAGTGCATTTGCTCTCAAGTCTGGCTGACTGTGCACCACCCTCGAAAGCGCTCCTTCTAGAAAGTGCAAGTTGGTCCGGTGGGAGCTTCGTCTGTTCCCTGGACCTGTCTGCAGGTGGTTCTGGGGGCGTTTTCTGGGGTAACTTCTCTTCTGGACGGTGAGGCCCAGGCAGCAGACTTGGGCTGTGGCTTTGAGCCTCTATTCAGGATGCAGGGAGGGAGGAGGGAGGAGGGAGGGCTGACCCACAGGCAAGGGAGTGCCAGAGCCGGTGTCACCCAGACAACACGACTGAAGCATCCACCGTCAGGGGCAGAAGGGGAAACTAAGTCTGGACAAAGGATGACCAGGAGATTAGGTTCCGAGTGGGGGGAGAAGCAGCAGAACCCCCGGCTGCAGCGTCTCCTACAGAAGGCCTTGTTCATCCACCCGAGAGCACTGCTCCCCAGAGGAGACAGCCCTGCGTGATGGGCACGGTTGCTGGGGCCAGAGGCATGCAGGGACTGACCTTCCAGGACAAGGCTAGTGTCCTCTGGTACCCTGATCAGGCTCTCAACCTCAGCTCTCCCCTCAATGCCCATGCCTCAGTTTCTCCACTGGCAAAGGCATCTGGCAGCAGAAAATGAACGACAATGGTGAACAACCTACACCTTAAAGGATGAGAAATTCTCAAGTATAGCGTGTAAAAGGCCAACGTGACAGACGACTAAGCATCCTAGCAGAAGGAAGGAGAGAAATTAAGGGTGTTCGTTCCCTGTGGGCAGGTGGAAGGCAGAAGGACCTTCTGAGAACGACCGCCTCCTGGAGGCAGGTGGGTAGATGGCAGCGCCCAGTGCCTGTCCGTGGAGGTTCGAGTTGGCTGCCTGGGTGGAGACAGGTCACTGAGACCACAGAGCAGGCTGAGGGCCTTGCGGGGAGGGGCCAGGGGCACACCCACTGGCCAGGGCTTCAGACCGCAGGCTGTAGCCGCCCGGTGTGGTTCCCAGCAGTGTGCCCAGAACGTGCCTGCCCAACGGCTTGACAGGACTACAGCCCGGATCTGCGGCCAGCCCTGCACTAGAACCAGATGAAACCCATAGCCCGGCCCCTTCCTCTGGCCCAGGTAGTGCCTGTCCCCGCCTCTAATTCCAGGTGCAACGGGAGCCATGCCGCCCTTCTGGAGAAGTCCCTAAGCCAGGCTCTGCCCCCGTCTCCACGGGTGGAAACCGGAGGACTTGCTCCGGGGGTTCCGGAGGGCCTGGCACCTTTGCCGCCCCATGGAACTCACAGGGTTCAGTTCCTGCTTGTAGCCACAGGCCTCTCACCGCTGGGGCTGGGACAAGGGCTGGAGCAGGAGTCCCCCCGGGGGGCAGTGGGAGTGCCAGTGTAGACATCCCCACGCCTCCTGTCAGGACCTTAGAGACCCCTGCCCCAATAATCTCGGGCTGGTGGGCTGTCAAAGCGCTCACTCTCTGCATGAACTTTTTCCAAATGGGTGAATTTTCCAGGGAACTACAATTTGTCACTTTCCCCTCCAAAATATTAATTAAAAAAAATAATAAGATTTTTGGATGAAAAACATTTCCGAATTATAAACTTGTCTGGGCCTAAATACAGTATATAGAACATGACATTCTCTTCCTTTCATGAGCTGGAATTGTCTCAAAGAAGACCTATTACTGGCCTGCGCTGACTCCTGCTGAGGCTCCCGGGGTCTCCGGAGGCCCCCTCTGGCCCTACGGCCTAAGGGAGCATCCAGAAGACGACAGTTCGGCCCTGCTTGGGGGGACCTTGCTGGCTGGTACGGACAGTGCATTTCTGAGACAATCGCAGCCCAGTGGACTCACTGGGGGCAGGAACAAGAGGCTCCCGGCAGAGGAGGGGGAAGGATGCTGCACACAAGAGGGTTTTATAGTTTATGTGGCTTGAGGGCTGGCCCGTTCTTCGTTTAAGCAAGGAGAGCAGAATGTGAGGACTGTGTACGGGCACTCACGGCTGCAATGCTGTGCTCTGAGGTCTTCTGTCTGCTTCTTCTCCCTCCTTCCTCCCACCAGCTGGGGTCCTCACGTCTCACCGGTGGCCTCATTTTATTCATGGGGGTCAGGGTGGGTGCCAGTGTGTGGAAGGGGCGGCTCGCACAGAACAAAGTGAAGACACCCTGTGGCCATGGGCCTCCAAGGCCCCTTTTGCCACCAGCACCCCGAACAAGCAAGGCCGGGCCGTCTGGCTGGCCGGGGGACTGCTGGGAAGTGGGGGTGCCATAGGAGGAGTCTGCACGCACCCTAGGTCACCGATGGGACCATGAACTCATGTGGCCTATTCTGTACTTTCCTGTGTGAATCTCTAAAACCCACGAAACTTACACAAGTCTAATTGGCAGTGATCATGGCAAAAACATAAATGACCAGTGAGGTCAAAGGAATTATGGAGCCACAGAGGGTCACACTGAAAGTAACACTAGAGATCGTTTAGTCCAACCCTCATTCAGACAGTATAACTGAGGCACAGGCCAGGAAATGATCTGTCAACAGTCTGAGTGACAACAGAGGCAGCGTGGGGACCAGCACCCCAGTCCAGGGCTGTGCCCCGAGGTCCCCCGCACTGGTGCACCACAGGTGCATGCCAGCTCTGATCTGCCACCCCCACTGCTGTCCTGTGCATCTTAATTATTTTAATCTTCAACTCTTTTGTCTTGGGGTAATCTCACAAAGGGCACGACTGTGACATTCAAAGAAAGCCCATCAGTTATTTTTCCTGATTTAAATTCTTATGATTACAGAGGAAAATATAATTACAGATAAGAGAAAAAGAAAGAAAGAAAAAAAGAAAAAAAGAGAAAGAAAGGAAAAAAGAAAGGAAGGAAGGAAGGAAGAAAGAAGAAAGAAAGAAAGAAAAAAGAAAGAGAAAGAAAGAAAAAAGAAAGGAAGGAAGGAAGAAGAAAGAAAAAAAGAAAGAAAGAAAGAAAAAAAAGAAAGGAAGGAAGGAAAGAAAGAAAGAAAGAAAGAAAGAAAGAGAAAGGAAGGAAGGAAGGAAGGAAGGAAGGAAGGAAGGAAGGAAGGAAGAAAGAAAGAAAGACCGTTTTTCCGACCTTGGCCACGCCAAGTAGACCTGAGTCCTCATGGGGTTTTGGAGACCAAACCAATGGCGTCAATTACAGATGGCCACAGAGGGGAGGAGGCCTGACCTAGAAGGGGCTTGGACCCCACCACAGCTGGGCTATTTGTTCACTTTTGTCTTGCAAGCTGGCGGCCTGGCTGCTTCTGTCTGGAAGCGTCCGTGGTGCCTAGCACAGCGCTGCTGCTGACTCATCGGAGAGAGTGACAGGTTAGGGGTTGCGGTTGGGAACCCAGCACAGCCTCTTAAGAATGTGGAGTGGCTGCTGGCATCAAGGAAATAAGACGCACACTGCATCTAGAGAAGTGGGCCGAGTGGCCAAAATGGTGGTCTGGATGCCTGCTGACCACCTGAGGCTAGGGACTGAGTTCAGTGCTAGGGCTGAACTCAGATGGGGAACCACCTGGGCAGACAGGTGGGTTTGCAGGTGTTTTATTTCATGAGGGTCGGAGGGCCAGAACCCGGCGCTCTGCCGGGCCCCATGTGACTGGCCCTTCCTCGGGAGCTAGAAAGTCTGGGGCAAAAAAAGAGGGGTGTAGAGAGTGTGGAGGGAGCTGCTGAAAAATCCTACCCCCACCCCACCCCCCCGCCGGAGAACCACCCACCAGCGAGCCCCGGAGCGCAAAGCAGTGTCTCGGGAACACACTGTTCTCTTTGTTGGGGCAGAAATATGTTCGATGCTGATTATGCAGGAGGATGAGTAGGCCTCTCTCTCTCTCTCTTGCTCTAATCTGGAGTCCTCCTGCTCAGCAGGCACAATTGCATGCAAGCGATCCTGGAATGAGCACAGAATGAATTTTCTTGCCATCCATTGTTCTCCACGTATTGCTCAGGTCTCAACTTCCAGGCGTGGAGGTGTGTAGTTAACGAGCTTCAGACAACTTCCACATCGGAGCCTGAGAGCCTGGCAGCCTCCAAAGGATGCCCCCCTGGACCTGGACCTGGACCTGGCTATAGGCTACGACGGTGGCACCCAGCGTGACCAGGAGCCAGCAGCAGACCTTGCTTGGAGGAAAGGAGTCCTCTGCAGTTTCGAAGTGCAGGTGATGTTTTAAATTGAAACATCAAATTAAAATGCATCTTAAAAACAAACCATTCGGTGGCTGCTTCTGGAATGGGGGGTGGGGTGGGTTGACTTGATTAGGGCTGTGGGTTACACGGACACTTGCATTTGTCGGTAAGTGCATAACTAACTTAACTGCACACCTAAGATCTAGGCAGTTCTTTGGATAGACGTGACGTTAAACACATTATTTAGAGAGGAGCTTCAGGGTGGTGGTGACAAAGAATTCTGGAACAATGAGTTTCGCAGATAAAAATGGTAACAGTGGAAAAATCAGAAATATTTTTAGTTTTACTGTTTTGAAAGGAAACTAACATTCCGCAACATTCTAAAACTTAAAAAACAGAGACTATAACATTATTTAAACTCTTTTGCTGACACAGGCTCTTTAACCCGACCGTCAACGACTGGGCTGAATGATAATAAAATTAAGCGTTTTGACCTGAAGTTACCCGCAGCGTCCACACCGCACAGCTATTTCCACTGCTGTCCTGCAGCTGCCCCCATCCTCCACCCTCCGTGAACCTGCCTGTGTCTGTATCACCTCCGTCCCCGCAAACAGCATCTCCCTCGGGTTCAGTGCAACTCGCATCAGCCCCTGCTCTGGCCCTGGAGAAGCTCACACACAGTTTGGCAGAGAATGAACCCCGAGATCCCAGCCTGGACCAGAAGGGAGGCTGGCCCACGTGTCCACCCCCGGAAGAGCCGGAGATTTCTGACTTGCGTTTGGACTGTCAGCCACAGTGAGCAGCTGTCAGTCTCGGTTCTCGGAGATGACCCAGTTCATCACGGCATCGACGCCCGCCCCCCAAACTACCGCAGGAAGCAATTTTAGCTAATCAAGACACTCATCAGCCTTCCAGACTGGGCCACAACTTTTCCAGACAGCACACACGGGCCGGGAGGCGCTCCGCGGCAGGCGAGCAGATGCGATTTCCACTTTTGTTCTCATTAAACAGTGGCATAATCATAATTTATAAAAATATTCAGATCTTGAAAAGCGTGTCAAAGTGCAACCTTGTCAACCGAACTCGGAGAAGCTGCTCGCGCTGTGCGCATGATTTGAAATTTAATTTTTTTTTTAAAGAATAGTCTCGAGGAGCTGTGGAGTTAGGGGAAATAATCAGGTGTCCTTCTTTTCTAGGAAATAGTTAATGATGCCTCCAAACTCAAAATAGATTTAAAAAAATTAAAAGTCAACTTCCAGAGCTTCAAAAAAAGATTTTTAAATCAGAGGCTATGTGTTAAAAGTAGCTTCAGAGTCATAGCTGGTTGATCCTCAGATACAAATCACATCAGAATCTCGTCTGCTTTGTCGCTTTTCTGGCCTGGGCTTGTGATGGTCAGGGGGGCGTTTGTAGGTAGTGAGGACAGAGTTTTTCCCTAACATTGGTCCTGACTGCTAGAACCACAAACCAGGATCTAATCAAATGATACCAGGTGGTTTGCAAATTCATAAGGTTTAAACACAGTAAGTATATACCCGAATAATCAGAAATTACAAACCCTTGTCCATGGCTCCCCATCACTTACCTATTTTTTTTCTATCTCTACATCTTTGCTCCAACTATCAAAGAGCTCCCAGTGCTCTTTCCAGCCTGCTACTCATCCCAAGGCCCAGCCCGAGTTTATCCCTAATCCAGGAAGTCTTCCCAGATTCATTGCCTTTTGCACACCAGTGTCTGGCACTCTCCGTTCTTCCTTGCTGACGCTGTCTGAGTATCTTGCTGTCCCCTCACAGACCCTGTGTGGGGAGAGTCTCTCTCATTCAGGGCAGAGACGATCTCATTCACTGACACTCGCCATACAGTTAGCACCAAGAAATATTTGTGGTTTTAAAGAGGGTTCCATATAAATCAGTTACTCTCCCAAAGCAAATGTAGCACTGAAACAAGCCATCAGAGCCTTCTACCCTCGGGGAAGCCGACCCGCTACCCCTCTGTTCCCTTCTTAGCCAGAGGACAAGGGCTTTATTTCTAGCGAGTGGGCCTCAAAGACTAAGGTTTTAGTATCCTAAGCAGTCCATGGAGAAAAGATGGATCATAAACACAAGGAGAGTGCTGAGCTATTTCCCTCACCGGTCCATTGTTTCCTAAGAGACCCCACGAGGGGTCTGGGAGATTCTGGGTCTCTAGGTCCTATTCCACCCAGACATCTGTTCCAAGATTCACCTCCTCGGGGGCGGGTGGGGATGGGAACAGACCGGGCCCTGCCTGCACGCGCTCTCAGAGCTGAAGACCTGTGTCTCCTCACCCCGAGTTCTGACTCACTCCTGCTGTCCCTTGTCTCCTTAGCACCCGTGCCCAGCTCCGGGAAGTGAGATGGCTGAGATCAGATGGGCATTCTCATCGCTCCACGGGTTACCTGAGAACCAGGCCTTTCACCAAGTCACCGAAAATCTAAAAACCACCGTTTGGGCCTGACGGTTTTAAAGCAAGAAAATAAATATCTTTCTAGACATTCCTAACTTACAGCCAAAGAAGGAAGGCAGTTTCAGCGGAATGTTTATCAAGTCGTCTCCATCTGCCCACTTCCTGTCAGTGGTGGCAGCCAGCCCCTTCACTCCCTCTGCAGTCACCCCAAAGAAGGGAGAGATGGGGGCAGCTCTAAACTCGTCTACGGAAGACCCCACCGTCCTGAGCAGGAGAGTCCCCTGAGCAGCCAGAAATCAAACGGAAAATGGAAATGCAGAGACGACTTCAGTGGATACGCCCCCAAAATCCAAAAATAATAAAGCCTTGCAAAACCATTTCCTCTGACAGCCGGAGCAGAGGAAACTTTGTGCAGCAAGTGAGAAAAGGGCTTTGGGAAAAATCTGTGGGATTTTCTCCTTTACCTAACACAATTCTCCTAACTGCTAGCGACTACGCGCTGGGTCTTGGGGGCCCGAGCCCAGCCTGACGTGCAGGATAACATCCCCCTGAGAGCCCTGTCGGCTCTGCCACTTTGAGGCAAAGAAAGAGACAAAAATCAAAGATGCTCTGGAGTCTTGGGAGGCCTAGAGCAGCCTCGCCCAAGCCCGGCCTTGAGCCTTCTAAGATCGTGCTGCTAATACTGTGGCCCCTAGCCAGTGAGGCTGCTTCAACTAAACCGAATTTACCTTGAATAGAATTGAGAATTCAGTTCCCCAGATTTTAAGGGCTCAGTAGCACCGGACAGCATGGCATAGACGATCTCCGTGACTACAGAAAGTCCTGGGCTGCGGGCAGTGTCAGACCTGTCCTAACGGAGGAGCCAGACAAAAGCAGTGGTGTGGCTGGGTGTCGTCTAGAGCAGAACCGAGTGAGTCCTCCTTCAAGTTCGTTCGCTCTCCTTCCCCCTGCCCTCCCTCACCCCAGCCAGAGGGGCTGTTCTGGGCCGGGAGGCCTGTTGCTCCCTGCCTTGCAGAGCACGGGGTGGCCCCAGGCAGCAGCCCCCTGCCTGGCTGGGCATTTTCTGATTTGCTGCATCCCCCTGATGCCAGGGCCCCTGGCTGGCGCTCCGGCCTCCAGCCCACTCGGCACCGAGGCCAAGGCGGAGATGGAAGAATGGAGTCTACGAGGGGATTTCGGGAGCCGTGCTCCTGCCCACGTCCCAGACGTCCTGACTGTGAGAGAAACCCTGGCCTGCTCTACCGGTGACGACTTCTACATGTACACGCATAAGACGACCATGCCCAGTGGTTGAGTTTGCGAGCTCACGGGACCTTGCTTTCCCTGCCAGCACGTGAGGTCCTTGGGTTCCGGTCTGCAGTCTGGAGTCAGCCCTTCCTGCAGTTCCATCCTTGGCCCCCGCCCCCCTGGACATTCTCTATGCAGTGCCCCCGAGACACAGGCTTCCTTTTCAGAATGGTTCCATGCGGTTGCTTTTCCCTTGACTTCTGTGCTGAGGAAATGGTCCGGGTCACTGCTCCTGACCACGGCCATGCTGCCGGCTCAGGGCTGTCCTCACAGACGTACGCACATGCCCACCGGCCTCAGTCCAGCCTTCGCTCTCACCCCAGCTGCCATCTCCGCGTTTCTTCATTGATCTCAAGGCTACGTTGCTTTGTCGGATTCAGTGGAAGATACTCGGGGGGGGGGGCTAACGAGCCCTCCCGGATTCCTCTAGCTCTTTGTTTCCCTCTCTTGAGAGCCCTACAGGGCCTTCCTGTGCCTCTGGGCAGAGGTGAGGTTGGGTCTATGTCTGCTCCTCCCGGCCACTTCATCAGGGCACTGCTGTCCCCGACGCAGGCCCGTGTACCTAAAATGGTTCTGGGGGTGGGGAGGGTGCAGGGAGCACGCAGACCCGTGCATTGCAAGAGGCGCGGGGCAACCACGCCAGTCCAGGAAGCCGTCAGCTTCCCTGCGCGGTCCTCTGATTCGGGAGTTGTCAGCCGAGTGAGGGAAAGAGTGATGGAGAGGAGAGGGGAAGGAGAGGGACCCAGATGGACAGTGAGCGCCATGGAGGCAAAACCGCGGGGGAGGTTGCCCACAAGGAGAAAAGAGCGAATTTTTTCAATGACGTTCTCGAGTTTTTTGCAGTTGCCGAGAAAGAAACAAGCCCATCCCAAATATGTGAGGACAGAAAAGAGGCAGCAAGGTCAGGTGGAGAACACGGCTGGGCTGGAGGTGGCCATGACAGGACGTGAGCCTTTCCGGAAGGGCTCACAGTGCTGTTTGGTTTTATTTCCTACCCTGCGAGAACCTCATGATTCCTGCACGGTGGCAGAACTCACTTAACCGTGACTTATGTTTCCCAGTATACGGAGCTGATTTCCTGCGTTTGCGACGAGAATGTGATATTTCTGACCACCACCATTCTTCTAGACGTGGCGTGCTCAGAGGGCAAATGTCCCACATGCCATACTCCCTGATTTGTTTCGAGGGCCTTCCGGATAGGTGAGAATCTCTCGCAGAAATGCAAATTGATGACATCTAAGGATGCCCGTCTGAGCTCCCGAGTCTGCCTGCTGTAAATAGCCTTCCCTCCAGCACAGCCCCGGAGCCATGAGCCGAAAGGGGACACGCCAGCCAGAGAAACGCACGAAGCAGAGAGCGCCTGTGTTGTCACCCTCCCTGGACTTCACAGGATATCTCTGGCCACTCCTGCTGGGCTGGAGGCCACCACAGCCTCGCTTCCTGCTGAAGGGTGAAGGTGCTACTGTTGCAAACTGGGAGTTCCCTGGGGTGAGATGGGGAGGGGAGGAGGCAGGTGCCAAGGCCAGTGGTCTCTCAGTGGACCCTCTTTTCAAATTTAAGAGAGGCTGCAAAGAATTGAGCCAAAAAAAAAAAAAAAAAAAAACAACAGGTAATTTCAACAGTCTGGCCCTATTCTAGTTCTTAAGTTTGGACGGAGGTGTGGGATTAGGTGTGTTCATTTTTTTTTGTCAAGTGATACAACTTATCTAAATATGACATTTATTATTTTGAATATATTTTATTACATCAGATATCCAGGGATGTCTGATGTCTCAGGATGCAACATCAAATTTCTAAGAGCAGTCTGGCTCCAGGATCTGCTGCCATCAAACTCTCTTAGCAGGTATGTTGATGTCCTCTTTGGAACCAAGGACCCAGTGTGACCTTCACTAGTCCTCTGAGACCCAGCAGTGTGCAGGGCACAGGCAGCCAGGGGGAAAGAGGACTCACCTGAGGTCACGCCATAGGGTGGGCGACTGGCTGAAGCTCAGGGAGGAGTCGGCCAGCCGATGCGGCAGCAGCTCCAGGATTTGGTTTATGAGTAAAAACAAGCAGAACAGCTGGTGTTGAGTCTGGTGCTAGGATTAGTCTGCAACGCTAATCACAAGAAGTGGAAAAAATTAGGAGGTCCTGCCTGCCAAGGAGGTTTTCAAACACATGCGTGCGCTGCAGCCGCGGCAGGATTCGACCGTCCCGCAGCCAGCGAGGCCTGTGCCCGCAGCCACGAGCCAGAGCCTGCTGCTGGGCCTCCCAACAAGGCTGGTGCCCTGGCTGGGGCTGTGGGCACAGGCCAGCCCTCCAAAGCTCCTCTGTGAGGTCCTGGAGGTCAGCTGAGACCCACGGGTAGCAGAAGAAAGAATGTCCCCGACCCTCGTGGAAGCAGCAGAGTTAAAGCCAACACCTGCTGCCATCCAGGGCAGAAGGTAATGAGCATCCTCCTCCAGGATGAAGTGAGATGATCTCCAGGATGTACGCAGACACCAGGGCACAGCCCTGACGTCAGACGACACGGTCTTCAAACACTTCTGCAGCGACACCGTCACGTGACCACAGGGCCAGGCGGTGCCATGATCCAGACCCGACCCGCCAACAAGCATGATGGCATGGGGATGACCGGGGGGTGTGTCCTCCCTGCCACCTCCTCCACTGCCCGTGGGGCTTCTTATCACCTGCTAGAATGCCACCGCAGAGATGCTTCCAAGAGCCCCTCATGTCTCCATAAGGTTTGCTAGAAATGGGTTTTCCTTTGAACAGAGGGGCTGGGGTGGCACTAAGGCCACAGACAGGATCTGGGGGTGAGCAGGGAAGAAGAGATTAGCCCCAACAAGATGAAGACTTCAGACCTTCTCTGGACTGAATCGTGGCCCCTCCCTGCAAATTCATGTCCAAGCCTGAACCTTCAGCGTGGCTATATTTGGAGACAGAATGTTTACAGGAGTAATTAAGGTTAAATGAGGTCACAAGGATTAGTCTCCTTATAAGAGGAGACACCACAGAGCACTCAAGAGCTCATGTTCTCGCTGGCTCTTTCCTCACCCACTTGCACTCCCCACCCCCGCCCCCAGCAAAGACCTAGCAAGAAGGTGGCTATCTGGAACCCAGGGAGAAGGCACTCACTGAACTCTGACCACGCTGGCACCCTGATCTGTGAGAAAGTAAATTTCTGTTGTTTAAACCACCCAGTCCATGGTATATTGTTATGGCCGCCCGAGCAGACCAATACAAAATCCAACTTTCTGTGAAGCAAGGCCCGTGTGAGATGCAGGACAGAAAGACACCTTGATGGCAATGGGGTCTGGCTACGAGCAGTGGGCAGAGGAGCAAACAGTGGAAGAGAAAAGCTAGCGACGGGTCACCGGGATCCATATTGGACTAGGAAGCAGCCGAGAGACCCTCAGAACCCTAAGTCTAGAGAGGACTTAGCGGCTGGCACGGAGGTCCCCCAATCCTGCCTCTTGGGAGCACGCCCCATGGATGTTCACGACAAAGCACCGTCTGTACAGCAGCCTGGGGTGCTTTGTTTCAGTGTGGATTCCTCAGAGGTGACCAAGGGGTGTGGGCCTGTGGCCTGTTTGTTCTCAAGAAGCTTTGGGATCAGGTCCCAGGGAAGCATTTCCAGGGAGGAGCTGCCAGTGCAGCTGTCCCCCGGCATGCTTCCCGCCTCTCCCCGCATCCCCACACCCTCATTTTGGTGTTGCTATTTGCTTCTACAAGACGTGGAGCTTTTCAAAAGACATCGAATTTCCTTTGTTGCTATTCAGTTGCCATAGTCAATTAAAATCTATCAATGCCCCTGAATAAATTTGTGCTAGGTGAAGAAAGGACCTCCGTGCAATCTCTCGACATGATCTCTATTACCTTATGTTACTTTAATAGCTAGAGTAATAGTTTGTTATTAATGGAATTAAGCAATTTAGTTCGAGCTTCCCAGAGGTCTTATAAGACAACTATTATAATTTGTATTCTCAGATTTTTTCCATTGAGTAGATGCCATGTGTTTTACATTACTTGCTAATGTTTCGAGAGATAGCAGTAGTATATTTAATATCTGGCTTTGTTTAATGATTCTAAGCCTCTTTCAGTGTAGGTAAGTGCCGCTGGAATTCTGAGCAGTTTAAAAGTCTACACTGCACACATAATTATCTTGAATAGTATTCAGCCCCATTTCAATTTGTACTTCCACTTCGCCATCCATCATCCATCCTAACGGTCTCATCCAAATGTGTTTTCCAACTTTTCTCACTGACGACAGTCTCCTGTCCCTATGGAGAGGACCAGAACAGTGCACAAGCTCCGAGTGACCGCACAAACACGCGTACGTGGAAACACTAACACACACACACACACACACACACACTCTCTCTCTCTCACTCTCTCTCTCTCTCTCCACTCACACCAATTCAACACATTTGAATGGAGTCATAGTTAATCAAAGACTTAAAGAAACTTTTCTCGATGGCTGCCAAGCCTGTTTTTAGGGGAAATAAATGTATTCACTGCATTATGAAACAGCTTGAGAAAACAAGATCTTACAATGTACACCATCTCTGTATTTAAATAGTTTCATTTCTATTCATGAGCTCCCTGATTAGATACATGGAAAATATCATCAGTAAAATATGAATAATGCTGACAAATTAATAGCCGATGTTTTTTTTTTTTTTTTTAAAAAGAAAAGGATGAAAATATGTGTAAGCAGCTCATCCTCATTAGAGAAAGCTGCTATCAGGGGCACGTGAAAATCGCGGCCCGCTCGGCCACGGAACAAACCCCTCTTCCGCGGCGAGCGGGCCCTGCGGGATTACGCTGAGCCCACACAGCGCGTGCTGTCTGAAGCGCAGGTTGGGACAAACGCCCAGCTGGCCAAGCGCGTAGCGTGCTTTTCTACTTTACATCATTCCTGCGAGGTAGGCAGGCCACAGATGACAGAGCCGTGTCATTTCAGAGCGGGAAAGACCTCCGCGATCCTCTCATCCAGCGGCTCATTACAACTTAGAGACTATTTCCATTGTTGCTGGTGAGGGAGAGATTAAAGCCATCCACCCCGAGGTGACACAGCCACCGTGGGGAGAGGGCGGGACCTGGATTCTGGCTTTGGGACTCAGAGTCTCATGCTTTTTTTGGAGGGATGCATGGAAACTGAATTATGCCCATCAGATACTTGATGCCTGCGTTGGGCCGGGGCCTGGGCCGCGGGGGCACAGTGGTGAAGGACAGAGACCCCGTCTTTGAGGCGCTCAGAGCCGCGAGAGGGAGACCTGGGGCAGTGAAGGCGACGCGGGCTGAGGAAAGAGCGCCGGCTGTGGGCGGGGAGGACCACCAGCACGTCTCCCGCTTCCGCGTCCCGTGACCCTGAGCATGCCCTCCAGTATTTCTGAACCTCAGGAGACTCATCTGCAAAACTGGCCATTTTTTACAGCTGGTGAGGGTCTGAGCCAGGTCAAAAAAATTCCTCCTTGGCAGGATTACTGTGAGGCACCCACAGGTAGCTGTTCTAGATTAGTGAGGGTCCTTCTGGTTTCACGGCGGAGAACCCACGGTCACCAGGTCACGCTAAAGGGAGGAGTATTCTGAGGCTAGGGTGAGGTTTCAGGGATGGGCAGGAGCAGGACGAGCTTCAGGGGACGGCCACGATGAGCTGTCGCTCGCTCAGGGGTCTCCTGAGACCCCATCTCCCATTTCTTTTCCTTCCCACTCAGCTGCCTTTTGAGACTTAATCTTGTTATGTACAGAGCCCCAGAATAACCGCTCTTGCCTGGCATCTGCATTATCATTTGGCTAAAGTGCTGGCCCCGAACGGAACACTCGGGTTCCTTAGCGCCCTTGGTTCTCATTCCAGAGGAGGGAAATCCTATTGGTCTAGCTAATTTCCAAGTCGGGATCCATCATCAGTCGGGCGTTGCTGGCCAGCCCCGCGAAGCCAGGGTCCTGCCCCCGACCCAGGAAGCTGAGGCTGGAGGGGGAGGGGGGCGGCATGGCCTGCTACCAGCAGGTGGGTGTGGATGTTTCCAGAAGGTGGTGCGGCAAGGCAGGCAGCCCCAGACATGTCTGATACGGAAGGCCCTCAAAGGTTCGTTTCCTTTCCTGCACAAAAGGTACGAACGTCATGTCACGGCGGCAGAAAGGAGGGAATGAGCGGTCCTGCTCTGGGAGACGGCCCAGGTGGCAGGTTCCGGGGTGGGGTGCGGGGGGGGGGCGGTGAGAAGGGGTGGTTATGGCTTCCGGTGGCGGAAACAGCTTGGAAAAGGCGCAGGATACAAAGTCCTGGCGTGTGGTCAACGGCCGTGCTTTCGGCGTGGTCGGCAGGATGCGGGTTTCAAAAGGCAGATTCTGGGCTTCATCCCGCGGGACCGGGGAGACCAGTAGTGTGATTTGTGATCACCTTGGAGGCCAGTGCTCGGCACGAGCTGGAAGGAGGCGCAGAGCGAGGCCAGGCGGGGACCGGGGCGGGAGGCCGGGCGGCCATCCGAGTTGCAGCCTGCGAGGGAGTGCCGAACCGGGTCAAGGGCGGTGAGGATGGAGGGCGAGGGTGAGCGGGAGGGAGGCGAGGACACGGAGCTGAGAGAGTGGGGTGCGGTGCCGGAGGGAGACAGGACAGAACCGCAGGCCCTCCCACGGTTCTGACCGGGGTCTGGGTAGATCATACGGCCATTCCCAGAGGTGGGGGGCTCAGGACGTGGAGTTGGCTGGAGGAAAGACGGCGAGTTCTGTGAGGTCTCATGGCACCGGCAGGACATCCTGGGGAGTAACGGGGCTGCGAGCGGGGGGCATGTGGGACAGACCCTGGAGATACGTTTCGGAGCTGCTAGTTCACAGCTGAGGGGCAGGAGAGCAATAGCACCCAGAAAGCTGGAAGACGGCGATAAGGGTTTCAAACTACTGGGATGGGATGAAGGAGGCAGCTACCTGCGAGCGAGGGTGTTATGAGCAGAGCTCATGGCTCACAGGTGGGAGGCTGGCCCTGAGCCGTGACTGATGTCCTCCAACGCCTTCAATCACCTGCCCTTCTTTAGAACAGCCTGAGGCCACTCAGGGTCCTGCCACCCCTTTCCTGGGGACCTGGGCCTCACTTCTGTCCCCTGTCCCCCCACCCCCAGTGGGAATAAAAAGTCACAGGAGGAACTCTTGGTGCAACCCCTAGCCCACAATCCCTGCACACAGGTCTGTCCCTGAGAGCCCCGGGCTGTGAGAACAGCGGAGCTAGAGCCTGCAGTGGCGCCTACACCTGCCCACCTGCAGAGGGGCTTGGCGCATGCCCACAGTGGGGTGGCGCTCTTAAGATGCAGAGGGAGAGGGAGAGACTTCCTGGGCCATCAGGGGGTCCTGGTAGTGGGTTTCCACAGAGTAGAGGTGCAAGCTGCTGGTCGGCCGAGGGGCTGAAGTGCCTGCAGCCTTCTGACAAAAAGGGCAGTGATTCTCACATTAGGATCTGATGTGAAGGAGTGGGGCGTGGGGCAGGGCGCAGCCTGGCGCCCCAGACTGGCACCGCTGGCGGGTGGACTGGGCCCAGGACTGCCCTCCACACCCTCCAGAGGCCCCTGCCACCCAGTGGCTGGCATGGGGGCAGCTGGGTGGGCGTCCATCCACTGAACTAGTCCTGGGGGTGTGGAGGTGCACACGCCAGCATCAATATCGAACGGCTGCCACTCTGTTGACTTTTACAAGCCCCCACTTCCCATAAATCCAAGTCAGAATCAATCATCTTTTATGGAAGATATTAATGGCAATTCCATTATTTAAATCCAATCAATGCATTTTTTTTCTTGTCCCTTTGTGTCGAAGCCAAGCAGTATGGAGGGGGCTTTTGACAAAGCAATGGAAAAAAAAAAAAAAGTCAAATGATGTTGCTCACGTCTCAGCATTTCAGTTAGATAACTGCTTAGGAAAATGGGATTTGGTTTCTCTCCGTTTTTCCTACAGAGTAGGAAGGTTTTAATTCCACCGGCCTCGGAAAATAAAAATTCTCCTCCTGCATTCCTTGCGTCCTGCCTGAGCGCTGTCAGGGACACTCAGCATCATTGCTTTTTAAACTCAGAACTTAGCTGTGATCGACTGCTTTCCAATCAAATTAAAAAATTTTTCTCTCCCGTGAACCTAACTTTTCCAGGAACTGGCTTTGATGGCTTACAAATGTTTAGCGGAAACAAGGTGAGGGTTATCTGTTCCCAGAAGTAAAGAGGCACACAAGCAAGACAGAAACCCAGCGGTCCAGACCCAGAGGCCAACAGGACCTGCGTGGCATATATGTGCTAGGTGTACGCCCCTGCCCGAGGTGGCTTCCCCCAGTTACGTGTTCACTAAGAAGTGAATGAACGTGTAAGGACGTGGACTCCTCGTCCATCATCAGCTGAGGCTGGCTGGAAAAAATTCGCTCAAGCACTGGGGTAACGGGGAATAAGAGAAAAAGAATAATTTTATAAAACCCAAATGTGGGACCCGGAGTGGATGAGAATCTTTTTAGTATCTGCCTGAAGGGCCCTCTTCTCACCCCGCCCTCCCCCCAGCTGACTCCCTCCCTCCTCCAGGGCTTAACCTGGGTGTCCCATCAGCAGGAAGCCCCCCAACTCCTGGCCACGTTCCATCCTGGCACCGTTCACTGCTCAGTGCTGATCCATTCACACCCATCTCCTCTCTGCACCTCCCCCATTCACCTCAAGGGCCACCCAAGTGTTGTGCTTGAGGAGGGGGCTCTGCCACCACCAAGGCCCCCCGGGATGGAGCCCGTCTCCTGCATTGATGTGCAAGATGTGTTCTCGGAGGCTTTATCAGGCAGGCAGGCAGCAGGGCAGGCTTCTGAAAATGCTTCGGCTCAGTAGAAGGTACGAAGGACTTCTGACTCACCCCGCCTTGGGAGGTAGCTAGGGACGAGCTGTTCTCCATTTCCACTCAAAACAAAACAAGGGAAAATGGGCTTAAATTGCAGCGAGGGAGATTTAGGTCAGATAGAAGGAAAGCCTTCGGGAGCCGCTGGACGGGACTCTGGGAGCTGATGGAATTTCCCTCCCTGGAGAAGTCTGAGAGCATCTGTGGTGTCAGGGCCCAGCCGTCCCCAGGGCTGGCTGCAGGAGGGGAGGATGTGACAGCAGGTCCAGGGGGGCCGGGCTGCCTGCGCTGCTGCACCCGCACCGAGAACAGACGGGCAAATCACATGTGAACACACGCGTCTGAGCAGCACTTCCTGGGGGCTGTCGGGAGGTCGTACTTTCTATCTGCCACAGCCCACGGAAACGCCATGCTCTCTGCCTCGTGATGAAGCCGATTTCTCTCACTCTTTGATGGATGAGCTGAAAACTCCCCCTCTGCCTCCCCAAACGATAGTTTTTTGTTTTCTGTCAGTCCATCCACCACCTAGTGGCACAGAGTCCTGTCCTAAAGCCTGCAGGTGGGAGCACCTCACATCTGTCTGAAGCACCCACACATCTGTGGAGTGGCACCGCGGGCCTCAAGCTGCAGAAGCCAGAATGATGGGAGGTCGGAACCCCACAGTACAAGGCCCCACAGTACAACACAGGTGGATGTGCGCCTCCAACTTTTTGGGGTTACGCGAGAGGTAGATCGTCTTATATTAGTCAACCTAAGCTCCAGGCAATTCTAGCAGGAGGCCGAGGTCAGAGGCACTGACTGCCACGCCTCTGTGACCCGCCTGTAGCACACACATGGGGTTTCTACAGGTGGCTGGACGGAGGCAGCAGCTCCTGGGCCTTAGGTGCCTCCTTGTCTTACGTGCGTCCTTTTCAGTCACTGGCAATCCTTTGTGGAGCTCTCTGAGGTTAAACCAGAATGGAAAGCTTCCTGCCTTTCCCTGGCTGGGCCCTGGGCACAGCTCTTGTCCCCTGTCAGGCCCCCTAAGAGAGAAGGTTGGAGACTTCTCTCTGCAACCCCCAGCACGGGTGGTGTCACTGCACCCAGCACAGTGGCTGTGCCATCCTTGTCCACCCTCCTGGGTCTGTGAGACTCAGCTTCATGCCAAACGGCGGCTGAGACCATCAGCCTAAGGCAGGAGATGCCCAGGGGCAGACTCGGTCCCTATTCCTGGAAGCAAATGCATTCAGGAAGGGGTCACGGAGGGTGTGTCTGTCAGCGTGGGAACCGACCAGCCCCCACAAGCAGCACCCCCTCTGTGGCTCAAAGGACTCGAGAAGGTTCCGGCTGTTCTAACCCATTCTAGGATGCAGCAAGGTGACCCCGCCTCTTGGTCTCTGCGTCTGCCACTCCTGATCACCGCAGTGGCCACAGGAGGACAGGTCAGAAGGATGAAGGAGGCCCCCCCTGGGTCCGCTGACCGCAGTTAATAAGAAACAAGCCTGCCTGGGAAGCACTGCGGCTTCCTCTGCCCCGAGGCCTTGCCACAGAGGTTTGTGCAAAACTCCAGACGTGTGACACAAGTACAGGGCCCAGCATCCAGAAGCTGCACCCTGGCCCCGGAAGCTCCCAACGAGGATGGCTCTTGCTGCCCGAGAAGTGTAACGGAGACCCATCACGATTCCAGGCCTCGGGGAGGCTGGTCTTATGGGTGCTGCTGATTGCTCGTACCTGGGAGAAACCAAGAACGGAGGCCCTGGGCACTGAGACACCCCTTGGGGCCCTTCTCTGATGGCCTTTGAAATGATCCTGTAGGCATAGGGCAGGCTGCTGGCCTTGCTGGTGGGGTGGCAATGTGGGTAGGAGAGGAGCAGTTCTTGGCAGAGCTAACCTAATCTTAAAGGCCCACCTGCACAGCCCAGGTCGTGCCATGTGGGCGAAACCCCCTTCCCCAAGGGGGAAGCATGGCCAGAGGCTGCGATGTCTCTCCTGACAAGGAGAAGTGAGCCAGGCCCACGAGAAGAGGGGACAATTGGATACACTATCCTGAAGACACCCCTTCCTGCTCCCCAACCCTGCGCCCTTCCTTGGTGTGGCCTCCAGTAATTTCGTAAGGACATCACTCATCAGGGAGCCAGCCCAGTGAGGCTGTGGTCCTCAGCCCCTACAAAACACCTCCTGGGCCCACCCTGGTGACTAGAGGGGGACGTAGGCCTCCGGGCTCCTGGTTTAGCTAGGTTTGCACAGGTTACATGGAGACAAAAGCCAGATGAGTGACTGAAAGGGTCAAGCTCATACTGGGAGGGAGGGGGACCCTGGGCTTAGAGCGACAGCTCTTCAGTCACGCCGACCGAACGGAACCCCAGACCCAGACCCCACCTAGGACCAGACCTTGAGCAAGCTATTTAGCCTCTCCGAACCTCAGTTTACTTCACTGCAAAGAAGGACAGAAACAGTCCCCGCATCCACGGGGTTGTTGGGAAGATCTGAGGAGAAAGTGCATGTGAATCTTGGCACCGGGCAGCACTCAGGACCCACGGTGATCCCAGAGACGAATCCTGCCTGAGCCCCGGGGAGCGGGGTGCCTTCGGTCAGAGGTGGGGGGCGGGGGGGGGGTTGCTGCAGAGGGGCCAGGCCTGCACTGGCGCGAGGAGGGAGCCGCGTCATCCTGCCGCCTCTGCCCTGGCCAGGCCTCGTTCTAAACGGATTATTGTTTATTGGCGGCTTGTCCCATCTCTCGGGTTATGAATTATTTACCAGATAATGACTTCATAACTGTTAATGACAGATGCCCCAAGGACATGCTGACATACCTCCTGAAGCCACAGTGCTAATTGTGGCCAAGTCCCAGAAGCCCCCATGTGTCACTCCTAGGGACGGAGCCTGACTGGCCCTTGGGCATCGATCATGAAGCCAAGTCCCTCATGACACAGATTAAGAAAGAGGGGCAGGGACATGCTTCCAGGCCCCAAAGCAGAAGCCCTGGGTGGCTCAAACCCCAGCGTCTCTGATGGTCATTCATCCACTCTCTGGGCGTAGGCTGCCTGGAGCAGGAGTCTTAGCTGGCTGAACGTCACTCAGGATGACTGGCTGACATGGTGGAGGGCAGAGGGCACATCGACACCTTCATGGAGGTATAATTTGCCCTAAAGAGAGGTTACATTAGGTCCTTGACTCGGCTGAGGTCCTAGCCCCTTAGAATAGTAATAGCAAATACTCGTATAGAACTGTTTTGTGCACGATGCTCATTTAATCCTTACACCCAGCATATGAGGTAGGCGTTATTATAATCCCTATTTTTCAGAAGGAGAAACTGAGGTACAGGAAGGTCCAGTAATGGTCTGGAAGTTGCACCGCTGGTAAGGGCGGGGCTCAGATTAGGACCCAGGCGGGCAGATTCCACCATCTGTGCTCTTGGCCACCATACTATGCTGCTGACTACAATGTTTCATGAATGAATGAATGAATGAATGAATGAATGCTGTGAGGACCCTTTGAATATGGAACACGCCTTTCTAAGTATGGCTTAAATGTGATATTGAGCACATGGAGACATTGGGTTCCAACGGGGTTTAAGGAGGCCTGTCTTCCACCTGAATGTGAAGGCAACATCAGAGAGGAGAGCTCCAATCTGGGGTGCAAGGTGTCCAGGGGGCAGGCAGTGGCCTTCGAAGGGTAGTGTCAGTGCATGGCCCTCACTGCCCTATGGCGGACGGCTATGAGCTGCTCTGACAGGTATGGCCGGCCCTCGAGCACACACACAGGTGGGACAGGTAAAATGAGATGCTTCTGAGTGAAGCATGTATCCCAACCCTTATCCCAACCCATTCAAGAGCCTTCCCTGTCCTGGGCTTTGGGTAGGGACACAGTCCCTGCTCTCAGGGGATGCCCAGCTGCCTCCCAAGGCAGACAGGAAGTCAGCTAGGAGCCAGGAGAGGGTTCGGTGATAAAAAGGGAGAGGAAAGGCTGAGGGGCCAGCAGCACCCGAGCACAGCTGGAGGCTGTGTGAGCTGCCGCTTCCCATGGTCTGTTCTTTTTCAGAGTTTAGTATGTGCTCGGCGCTGCAGAGGGCTCTCCCCACCCCAAGACAGCTCCCAGTGGCCAGGGCATGAGTCTTGGGCACACTGGGCAGTAAAAGGGCTGCACCTGACCCAGAAGAGCCAAATGGGCGCCGGGGAGAGTAACAGTGCCAGTGGATCCGAAAATTCCCATGGGCAGGTGGCTGGGAGCACTTAGCCAGGAGATGGGTAGGGACGAGAGAGACCCTTCCAGGAGACTGAGGCTTAGCAGGACAAGTGTCCAGAAGTGTGATGCACCCAGTCAGGAGCACGGGGGTGTGTCTGGATGGGAGCAGAGGCCGAGTGTGTGTGTGTGCATGTGTGTGTGCATGTGTGTGTGTGTGTGGGGGGGGTCATGGGAGGCTGGTGCCAGGTCAGAATTGCTTTATCCAGTTCACAAAGTCTGCAGCACAGCTCAGCACGCACCTGAGCAAGATGGCAGACAGGGCGCATTCTGCGTGCATTCGAGGAAGACTTGAACTGGTACTAGATAAATGATCGCACTGTTTATTCTGGGGTGGGGAGGCAGGATGCCTCCGTGAGCTAATGGGAGGGCTGGCGGGGGCCGCCTCGCGCGCATCCCCGAGCGCAGATCTGAGGAGAGACCCAGTATCCCAACTTTCCTTTCCCACTTTCAGCTCCAGCCTGGGTACCTGGAGAAGCGGGGCCAGGTTAATTGTTACCTTCTGTGCTGTTACTAGGTTACTTTGTAAAAGCAGAAATATGCTTTTAATGATTTTTTTTGTTGTTGTCGTCGCTACCTTCCGAACCAGATGCTTTTATTTCAATGAGCTGCTACAAATCAAAAGAAGGGCCCGTGAGGGTTGCTAAGCTGCGACTGTCTCACACAGGCAGGCTCTGGCTCTGCGAACGAGGCTCACGTCGCCCCCGTCCTGTCACCATCCAGCTCACTTAGGGGAGGAGTAAAAACATGTATTGGTGGCGGTAACTAATGCACCTCCGAGGGGCCCGGCTGACAGAGCTCAGTGAGTGAGGGGAGGGTGTCCAGCCTGCGCTGGCGGTTCTGTTTCCTGTTCAGCTTGGGGCAGGTGGGCGACCGCCTGAGTCTGCCTCACCTGTAGCCTGTAGGCCTCGTGGGTCACCGTGGGCAGAAGGAAGGACAACCCAGTCCTGACTGTTTCAGTTTTCTTCTTGGTTGGATGCCGCCGAGGCCAGAGGGTGGTCACTCAGTGCTGGGCTTACCGTAGAGCAGGAGCTCAGCTAAGGTTTGTGGAAGACAGGTGGGCATGTGGTTGTTCAGGGCTCTTGAGGCTTCAATGCAGGGAGTGGCCGCTGACACGGGGGCAGGAGGGGCCTCTGGGATAGGAACGAGGAGACAAGGACTCTAGATCCCACTCTGCTTTGGTTGGTTATGCGACTTTCGGCCTCTCCGGGCCTCAGCTTGCTGCCTGGTATAATGAATGGCAACAGTAATGCCTCTCTGTCTACTCCCTGGGGTATATCTCAGGGCCAAGTACAAGGAATATGTGAAATGACTCTGCAGACTAAAACTCTAGGTCACGGAGGAGGTAAGGTAAGTCCTATAACCTCGGCCTTGTACCGTCTAACAAATGATGGGTGTGCCAGTGGCTGCCCAGAGCACGAGGCTGCCAACAAGTCTCTGAGTCCTCTTGTCATTTTTATATCTCCAGGCCTTTGCACAACTGTTCCTGTTGCCTGGAACATTCCCTGTGTGCATGCACACATGCATCCATGTACACACACACACACACACACACACACACACACAAACACACTTCAGTTTCTAACTTAAAGTCACCTCTTCTTGAAAGCCTGTGGTTTTGACAAAACTAAATTTGTCACCAAGCACTCTCATCCTCTCAAATGTGAGCTCCGGGTCAGGGATTTTGTCTCATGTTGTCACTGCTGTAGCTTAGAATGATGTTTAGCATATAGTAGCTCCTCAAGAAATATTTGTTGAGTGAATGAGTTGTTCTCCATAGCACTTGGTATACATTCCTAGTGTTGCACTGATCACATCTTATTACAAGAATATGTTTACTTGCTGGTCTCCCCACTGGACTACTACTATATGCTTGGGAACAGGGCTTTTGTCTGACCTTGCTGGACCCCGAACCTAAAACAGTATACAATGTGGCTGCCAATAAGTCCCTGAAGAAATAAAAAAATGAGTGGTGGGGGATATTTCTTCTATAGCCTCAGTGCTCCTGACACTATCTCTCATGTGTCTTGAGAGAGAAAGAGAGAGAGAGAATGAGAGAGAGAGAGAAAGAGAGAGAGAGAGAGAGAGAGAGAGAGAGAGAGAGAGAGAGAGAGAGAATGATTTGAAGACAAACACTTGAAAGTTCTTTTGCATGACCTGTGACTATATGAGATCATCAATAAGGGACAGAAGCCCACAGACTCAGGCACATCCTCACACGGTCACTGGACAAATGTGTGCACGGCGCTTTCCTTAAGCAGGACTCTGGCGGAGCCACCACTAGCCTATTCAGCATTTCTGTGCAAATTAGAAAGAGGTGGCCCTTTCTCTGAGCACAACAGTGTACAGCAAAGCTTGCAGAATGCAGGCTGGGCGTCACCCCCACGCTCCCTGGACCAGGGGCCCTCCTGCAGGGCACGGAATCACAACTGTTCCCACAGCCCTGGCCACCGGGACAGGTGTGAGGTAAGGAAGGAGACAAGTCACTTGGAAAATCAAACCTGGCCACGAAAATAAACTCTGAGGTTTGCAGATAAGCTATTTCTAGTCCAGGTGCCAAACGAGGCTCTGCAGCTAGAGTGAGCTGCAGTGTATGCCCCATTGCACCCCATCAGCTGAGGGGTGCTGCCCTGTGTGTGCATGCTTCCCGAATCCTTTGCCTCCAGACGTGGGGACAGAGTCTACCCCTGGGCATCTCCTGCCTCTGACCAACAATCTCCGTGTGTTGTCCTCCGTGGAGCCGAGTCTCGCAGACCGAGGAGGGCAGACAGGGCTGGCACAGCTGCTGTCCCAGGAAGAGTGATGCCACCCCTGCCGTCCCCTCTTCACCCCAGTCCCATCTCAGCTCACTGATGCTGTGAATTGACTGAGCCTCTTTCCCGGGCCGAGGAGAGCTCTCGGCAGAATGAGCTGCACTCTCCTGTTGCAGGGTCTCTGCTGTGCACCGTGGGTGGGGAAGGGGGTCTCCAACCTTCTCTCTCGGGAGGCCTGACAGGGGCAGGAGCTGTGCCCAGGGCCCAGCCAGCGGGAAGCAGAAGCTCTCCCTTCTCTGCACCTCATGGAGTTCCAGAAAGGATTGCTGGTAACTTTAAAGGATGCACAGAAGACAACGCAAGTCGAAAGCAGGAGAGAGGAGTGGGAAACGGCCCTGGAGCTGCTGCCTCCATCGGACCACATGTAGAAACCCCATATGTTTGCTACAGGCGGGTCACAGCTTGGCCTCCGGGTGTGGCAGTGCCTCTGACCTTGGCTTCCTATTAGAATTGCCTGGGGGAGCGTCACAAAAATACCAGTGCCTAGGTCCCATTCTGAGAGATTTTGATCCAACTGATTTGGTGTGAAGCCTGGATATCAGGATTGAAAAAATTTCCCTGGGTGATTTTAAGATGCAGCCAGGGTTGAGAGCCACTGCTTAAGGACTTCGTGGAAGCAAGCGAGGATCTGATGCCTTACGATGTGATTACATATGAGGCACTATGACAGTGGCTCAGCAGAGGAAGATGTCTGTGCTGAATGAAACCAGATGCATTTCTCCCAAGGGTCCCAGCGAAGGGGTCATAGTGGCAGGATAAACATTAACGGGCACAGAATCCTGAATGTGGGCACAGCGATGTAGTCTACAGGGAAACAAGATCTTCTAGCAGCCCATGGGGTCCATGTCAAAGCACGCGGGGTGGGCCGAGATGAACAGGGTTGTCAGTGTGACAATGGCCAAGGCACCCAGCTTTCAAATGGCTTGATCCAGGGGGTAGAGTTTAGACTGTCGAATGGAGTAAATAACCTACACATTTACAGGAATTTCGTTTTGTAAAATATCCGTATCTTCCTATGAGGTGGCCTTGTTTTAGCCGGGCTGTGTCTGCGATGGGACTCGGGCTGGTAACGGATCCTCAGGACTCAGCTGGAGAAGCTGGTGGGGGCCTTCGGACAGCAGTGCCATCGCAGAATCAAGCCCTGGGGACCGCTGACGCAGAGGGATGAGAGGGATTGCTGAGGGACAGCGGAGAAAATCCTTGTGGCAAAACCACCCACATTTACCGGCAGTAAGAGGAAGAGGGCCGGAGTGGCCGGCCAGAAAGATGGAGTAGCACAGCCCAACCCAGCCACAGGGGAGAGGGGTTCAGCTTCTCCATGAAACCAGCAGGGGAGGCCACCTGCTGATCCTGACGCGGACGGGGCAAGCCAGAGGTCGGAGGCCTGAGGACAACAGGACAGGTGGGCAACGGCTGCAGGGACCGGCTGGGGGATGGACCAGTGATGCGGACTGAGGCCGGGGCAGGGCTGAGGGCCTGGATAAGGCTCCCCGGGAGAATCTGTGCCCGAGCTAGCTGGCCTGGCTACATGGCCTCCTCATGGGTCTCTGTGCCCGGATGCCCTGTGGAGGTAGAGGCTGCTGAGGTTCTCAGCACAGGGCTGGGAGAAGCAGCGATGACGAAGGACGCACGGACGACAGAGTGTATGTGCTGGTGGAAGTGGCATGGACACCTCTGCCCACAGGTCTGTCCTTGGGGCAGAAGCCGCGGAGGCCGACGAAGGCCGGTAAGAAAGGAGAGGAGGGAGCAGGGACTGGAGACCGACGAAGCCAGGCTGTCTGGAGCGAGCGTGCAAAAGACAGCGAAGGACAGTAAAGAGGGTCGAATATGTGGAGACAGAAAGAAATCCAACTACGGGAGGTGAACGCAGTGTAAATATATATAGATATATGCCTTTCTGTTAAAGTGTACAGCTGAAACGTATTGGATTCTGTTAATCAATGTCACCATAAAAATATATATGTATATATAAATTTAAACACAAGAAAGGGTGTGAAGGACAGGGCGCATGGCACCTTTGGGACGGCTTTGCTGGGCGAAGCAGCCATGAGCGCAGCAGTCCCGGCCACAGCACATGGCACTCTCTAGCAGAACAATCCCAAGTCTCGTTAGCCCCGGAGACATGTGTGATGTCCTCCCAGGATGCAGGACACGCACGGGGACAAAGGGCCTGGGCGTGGGGCAGCACCGAGACCTTCGCAGGGATGCAGGCTGGGGGGACGTGCCCAGCGCACTCCTCAGCACAGATGAGGGCTGGTGTTTGCCCTTCATCACCTCCAGAGCCTAGGAGTCTGTTAATGCCATTCCTGGCTCAGCCTTCCCTTCTGCACAAACTGGGTCCCCGCTTTACCTCCCGTCAGCCCCGCCCCCGCCACCACCACCCAGGGTCACACACTGCAGTGCAGGCATCAGATTTCAGTCCCGCTCGCTGGTTCTGGCATCACACTCACTCCTGGGTACAGGGGTGATTTTCATCAAACCACTGACAAGCAGAGAGCAGCCCTCCATGCTTTGCTATGAGCAGGCCCTGTTTGGGAGCAGGACACAGAGCCCAGTAACCCGGCCCCATTTCCACAGGAAAGCGATAGATTCTTCCGCTATGGCGCCAGGGTCCGTAGCGGCCTGCGGAACCTTCCTATCTTCCCGGGAATCGATAGGAGTTCTGCACGTGAGGGAAAAACGCAGCCCGGCACCAGGCCACGTGCTGTGGTGCTCCCAGGAACAGTGGCAGCTGGGTGTGCAGTGACGTGGTTACTGAGACTCCCAGCAGGTGCTGAGTGGGAGTGGTGGAGGGGACAATACAGGGATGAATCAGATGGGCTTCCACCCTCCAGGTACCGGCAAGGTGGCAGGGAAAGCCGACAGGGGTTCAAGTGCGGACAGCAGACTGGCAGGTGCAGAGATTTAACGCCCACGAGGGGTATATCCTGTCAGGTATGCCCCGTCCCTCCCCATCCTAAAATACATGCTTCTAGAAGGCCACGACGAACAAGAACCACGTGCCACCCTGTATCAGCAGCAGGGGACAGAGGACCCCAAAATAAGAACGATCAAGCCCACAGCCCCGTTCTATCTCCTTTACTCCCTGCCACACTCACAGCGTCTGCAACTGGAAGGCACACTCTAGGCAAGCTGACTTCTGTGAGGATCATCTCCTGAATCCTTCCCCGGACACTTCACTTCACCTCGGTCTCCTCTAGGAGCTGGGAATGCCGCTGTCACCCAGTCCAGGCCCGACCATCTAGTTTTTCCAACGCTCCTTCTCTGACTCGACAATCACGGAAGCAGGCCATGCCCTAGCGCCTGGGACAACCGGGACCAAGCAGGACAGATGTCCGGCTGGTCGGTGGTGCTGTTAGGCATGTGCCAACAGCCCACCAGCTCTCGCAGGCCGGAAGCCATCTGCCCCTGCGGGCCACTGCCACTGGGCTGCTGGGTGGCTGCGGTCTGGATGCACAGAGGACATTTCTTCTATTTTGGCAGCTGGTCCAGGCCCAGCCTGGAGCCTCCTCCTGCTTCTTGCTGACAATCACAGCTTCAGGCCACCCAGGGTCCCAGAGCTGCATTTTCTGGATTCTGTGCAAAGGTTCTGGGGATGGAGGGCCATCCCCAACCCCACTGTCTCTGAGTCCTAAGAGAAAGCTCTCTGGCCAGCATGGCAGGGGTCGTCCACGGGCCCAGCTGTGGAAGGAAGCTGGAGTTCAGGCTGTGAGCTGGCCCCAGGTCGAGGCCACAAGGCTCCGGATCACAGGGCACCAGTATGTGGCGCTGCTGAGAAAGTAGCATCCTGGGCAGCTATGGCCTGTGCTCACCCAGCCCAGGCCTTGTATGTTATGCATAGGTGGCCTTGGCCCATGGACTTTTAAAGGCTAAGTGCCACCAAGACATGTTAGACTGGGCTGGCTCATGCTCAACTGTCCTAAATTCCAGTGCCCAGGTCCCCATCTTCCATCCTGCATTCCAGGCCCAGCCCCCTGCCCCCTGAGCAATGGTAAATGGGCTGAGTGTTGGCAGCTCCAGCTCCAGGCTCCCAGGGGCTTCTGCAGGCACATTCCTGACCTGCCGGGTGGGCCTAAAGCATCCTTAGAGCAGATTCTTTCCATCAGGTTTTCCCCTCACAAGGTGGGCCGTGTTCTCCCCAACTCTCCCGGCTGCCTGGTCTTCCTAATCTAGGTTTGAGACACCTGAATCAAAATTTTAGGCCAGACCTTTATAAATTCAATCCAAGGAAATAACCAAATGACTATGCAAAGATATATTTGCAAACATGTTTGTCGTGGTATTATATGTAAGAGTGAAATATAAAAATACACTAAGTGTTCATCATTAGGGCACTAGTTAGGTAAATAATGTAGATGATATATATACACACATATATATATATTTTAAAGATAGTACCTAAAATTATAGGAATTACTATATATATATATATGAGCGCGTGCACATACACACACACACACACACACACACACACGAAGCTGCTAAAAATGTAATGATTTGTATTTACTGATATAAAAATGGTACCTGTGACATTTTGTGAAGTCATAATAACACATCACCAAGCGGTACATATAGTGCGATCCCATTTGTACGCATGTTTGTGTATGAGTGTGTGTATGTGTATGTGCACACTTTATGTATGCGCATAGAAAAAAAGCCTGGAAAGAGGCACTAAAATAGTTATTTCTCAGGATTATAGCAATTCCTATAATTTTAGGTGCTATCTTTAAGCTATTGTTATAACGAACAAATATTTTAATGACATATACGATACTGTTTTAAAAAATGAGAAAAGTTACATTACAACATTAGAATTACAGTTTTCGATGAGCTTAAAAGTCACCTAGCTGCAGACTGCTCTCAGATCCACCTCTTGGGGCTCCCGAGGTAAAGGAGAATTTCAGCAATGCTCGTAGGTTGATTCCAGGAGGACTGGGGCCAGATGGCTTAGCCGGGCTCTGGGCACCCGTCAATCCCACCTCTATGGTAAAAATGTCACCGACCAAAAGGGCAAGAGGACTAGCTCCATTTCCTCACTTCCCCGAGAAAGTCAGTGCTAGAGAAGACAGCCAGCTGTGCCCAGGTGTGATGCCTTTCTTATCTGTCAGCTCAGGTGAGCTGAGCAGAGACCTACCTTGCGCCGCCCGTCTCTGGCAAACTCAGGATTCGTCCCCAGGATGCAAAACCCTCGATGGCCACCAACACTCAGCACAGAGTGAGCATCACCAGGAGGCCAGACAGCCTGGAAAGAGACAGGACAAAGGGGAGGGTGGGGTGAGGCAAAGGTATCACCTTTTGCAAAATAATCTCTTTGGAATTCCAGTATCTTCGACGGCCCCCACCCTAAGTAGAAGCTTGTCCCTGTCCTGGATTTCTCAGTGTGGACAATCTCGCACAGGGTGTTCCCGGAGTCTGCCACAGCACTCCCAGATAACGGGGGCCGAGTAGGTAGCAGAGAACCCCAAGGGGGCAGATGCTAGAGATCTCTCCCCAATCCTGCAAACACACAAAACTCTAATCCCCATGGTGGACCAATAAGGGAGAGAATATGGCTTTGCCTTCTATCTCATCCAAACCAAGAAACTCCAGAGGTCGGAAAAAATAAGAAATTGAAGTCTTTAATCTAACACTGAAAAGAAAACAGGACTCAAACTCTAAAATTACAGAAACAAATCGTTAGGTTTTTTTTTTTTTAAACAATAGGCAAGAAGACCTTGAGGAACCAAAAGATGGGTTCCTTGGAGAGAATTTTCTTTAAAAATATATAGATTTCATACCTAGAACAAAGGGGCTATCTGTTACAGGGAGGCGGGGCTACTCCTAGTTGCCTTTTTCAGATGTAATCTATGTGAAAGCCATCGTCACGACAGGAAATGGCATCCTCCCCTGCAGAAACGCACGACTGTCATTACCTGGGAATCAATATATTTTTCTAAACTGCATATATCATTATCAATTGATTTTGCTTTTTCCTCTTAGCACTCCAGAGTCCCGGATAGCCGGGGAAAGCTCTAATGTGATATGAAGGATTTGGACAGGTAAATAAGTTATTGTAAACTAATTCCGCTATGCGACGCGCTTTTCTCTGGCAACGCACTGAGTCTCTCTCGGAGCCTCTCAGACTAAGCTTTTTCAGCTGCCACTGACAGAGACACACGCCAGCCATATCAAATAGCCATTTTAAAGCTGAAGGTGGCAAAAATGTTATTTTTTCCCTTTACTATGAAGAAATAACCTCTGTGGGGAAGCAAAACACGCCAAGGTCGCCATTTAATTTTGACACAGAGCCAAAGTCGTGAGTACATTTCCTCTACCAAGTGTATGTGAAACCCGAGGATAAATCTATCCTTTTGGCCATATAGTATTGGCAGTAACTGGTGGTCAGAAGAAGATCTATGTCTTTCTGGGAAAGATCTTTGGCAGGTAGGAGCTGGTGGAGAGAGAGGTCTGGGAGACGGTGGTCAGACTATTTGTAGATCCTTGAGAATCTTATTTCATTCATTCGTTTGTTCGTTCGTTCGTTCATTCAACATTTATTGCGTGCCTACGACTATGTGTCAGGCTATGTTCTAGGCACTGGGAGTATATGAGCGAACCAAACAGAAAAAAAATTCTGCCCTCATGGAGCTCAGCTCACGTTTTAGAAACGGGTGGAAACATACAACAAACGAAAACCGCAAGAAGTTAAGTACGAATCATGTAGCACAATCGATGGCAGTCAGTGCTCTCATTAGAGAAGAAATAACGCAGAGGGTGAGTGTTGGGGACTATGGTGCAGTTTAAGGAGGGTGTCAGGGTGAGCCTCGTGAGAAGGTGATGTTTGAGCACACGTGATGGCGATAGAGGAGTGGGGCATGCGGGTATCTGGGGGAGAGCTTTCTGGGTACAGGGAAGAGCTGGTGCAAACTCCTTGATGGGAGGGTGTCTGTTCCTGAATCAGCAAGAGGCCACTGGCTGGACAACGGAGAGACTAGCAGGAGATTAGACTAGGGAGGTGAGTATCTAGATCATGTGGGGCCTTGGAGGCCACTCTTAGCTAATTAAAAGCCCAAAGAACCTGGCCACAGGTTTTAGAGGAAGCTCTCATTCTCTTGAGACAAACCTCTCTGAGGCCAATGTCCAGTTCACATGCTTCCCTGCTCTCTAATCCAGATAACTCAACACTCCAGGTCGTGCCAGATGAATATGGCGCAGGCCAGACAGGAGCTTGGAGGGGCAGCGGAGGGAGGCAAGCCACCAGGGCTGTCTAAACTTGTTCCGAAGACAATGGCTTCATCTTTCCTCCTTTGTGGTCCCCAGAGGCCACTTCTAAAGAAGATAACTAAAGCAAGATTCTGAACAAAAATAAACCACAGGCAAAGCCACGTTTATTGTGACTTTTCCTTAACATGCTTATGAAAAGATCCTAACAGGAGCTGACGCATCTGATATTACAGGCCGTGTGGGAATGCTCTGTCTGTCCCTGCCGGTGCGTTTTCCTCCCTGCTCTGTGCCTTGGGAGGCTCACCCTGCAGCTTCTGGTTAGGGTCAGCCAGTGCAGGCACCGGCAAGAGATTAGGGAGGGGGTCAGGTGCCTAGTGCCCTACTTCCCTTCCTCCTTGCAATGCCTTCAAAGGCTGGCCATGTCCCTCAACTGAAGGTCCTGGCTCTGGGTGGCATGGGAGGGCTGCACACAGCTCCCTCCCCCTCGCCCCCTTAGGCTTGGAGGCTGTAATGGCCCCACACCCACAATAAGCCCCGGGGTATGATGCTGCTGTGATCTCTTCACAGGGCGCCTACACCTTGGTGAAAAGTCCACTCTCTTCACATCACACCTTCGAATGTGTCTTTTCCTGTCAAGGCTCTAAGGGATACGTTCCCAGAGAAGGTTAAAAGCAGGGCTTTGGAATCAGACCTGAATTCGAATTCCAACACGGCCCCTTACTTCTGCGATATGGCGAAGTCACTCATCCTCATCCTCAGGATGTCATATTGCCAGCACCCACTCAGAGTCCCAGGGCAAGGAGCACCTCCCTCATCACATCTTGGCCCAGCCCAGCCAGAATCTCTGCCCTAGAGGGGTTTTCTAAGTGTTCTCAGCTCACGCTGGCTGAGACATTAGTTAATGTCTCCGTGATTTTATTTATTCCCTCTTTTTGCACTTCTTCCTTCCAGCCAACCTCGACTCCTTGCAGTCGAATCCTGGACACCCTGGGAACAGACAGTGTCTTACTATCGGAATCTCTGCTCCGTTCATCACAAGGTGCTGTATAATAGATGCTCCATTCATTATCCTTTCTTCTTGGAAGGTGTAGGTGCTACATCCATGCGCCTAACACATGGTACTGTAATGAGATGCATGGCATCCGAAGTGATTTTACAACAAGTCGCCAGAAACCGATTTGCAGAAATAATTTTGTTCCTGAGTTAACACTGTAAAGAGACTTCAGTTTTCAAACACCGTGGCCTGGGAAAATGAGTCTCAGGAGTGAACGCAGGAGATAGATATGGTTTCCATCCTCCAGGTGAGAGGAAGAGGCTTTCTTAGGACGTGATTTTTTTGACATCTCTGATCAAACTGACCCTTTCTCTTCCACTAGTTTCATCGTCAAAGGACAGCTTCCAGGCCTAAAGACAATAAAATTAAAAAGCCAAAGGATGAGGGTGTCTTTAATTTAGTTTTAGAAATACAGTGGGTAATAAGTCGATGCCTGTGAAATGGGTCTTATGTCCTTGACCTCCTCCAGGCACTTAAGAAATGCTAATTGAGTCTGACAGGGCATAAAAGCCAATAGGAAAGCAAGATCCTTGAATGAGCCTTTTGAGTTAAATAACAACTTAAATGCTAGGAGTTGTTTAAAATGAGACTCAAAGAAATTTTTGAGATTCATTCGAACTCTGAGTCTATAAATAAAGATGGCTCCTGACATGAACCAAATTGATAGCCAAGAGAATTATAAATAAGGGCCCCAGGATTTTTTTTTACTTCCTTATAAAAAAAAAATTTTTTTTTTTGAGAGAAACTGCCATAAGAGAAGAAATCAATTACAGAGTCTCCTGTTGAGGCAGGATCACGGAGAGGCCCTGCCTCAGTCTTGACCAAGCTACCCAATTATGGCTCCAGCACTGGGCAGCTCAACGAGCTGAGAAATGAGGATTCTTTCTTCCTTGGAAGAAAAAAGCAAAGGAACCGGAGGCTGAAAACAGTAGCGAGAAAACCAGCTCCCACACCCACCCTCCTGCCAGCCCAGGCCAGAATCCTACAGCACCCCTGGCACGGGGCGTGGATGTTTGCTCTGACTGCATCCTGCAAAAGGAAGTCTCGTTTGCTTTCGCTTTCTTTTAAGACGACAGAGAAGCAGACCGTCCATTAATAATATCAACCATGGGTCCACCAAAGCCTGCAGGCACCTTGCCAATCCCAAAATAAATGCTCTCGGAAGGGTTATCCATCAGGTTCGTGACAGTTCATGGGCCGAGGGGTCTGGAAAGCACTGCTCTCACAAGGGGAGAGAGTGAAGACGCAAAGATGGAGTGCCTTACGAGAGCCCACCCAGCCCACTGCAGACATCTCTTCTTCCATTATGGAGCCAGCGTTGGCCACTGATGAGATCCAGTACTTATTCTCGGTGTGAGGGATGCAGAGGCCTAACTGAGATGTAATAACCAAATTTAGGTAATGCTCAGCGTTCACTAAGCTTAACTCATTCACGTTTTCTCACTTAACCTTTTCTAACAAGTTACGAGTTGATTACCCTTATTATATCACCATTTTATCGATGAGGAAACCGAGGCTTATGGAAAAATAAGAATTGCCCATGGTTAGACAGCAAATAATGGGGGAGGGGGCCAGAACAGGAATTCTAGATTTGTGCCTCCCATCCCATGCCTTGTTCTAAATTACCTGGCCACCTTGTCCCTGGGGCCCCCGTTGATGAGGGCTGAACAGAAGTACAGGTGTCAGCAGAGGTCCTCATTCCTACCAGTTCCTGGTGAGCCCAGACCAACGCTGTGACCGACTGGCTGCTTCTCCCACCCCCATTCCCCGGATCCTCGAAGTCCCCAGATGCCTTGGTAGTGGTCAGGCTCCCAAGTGATGCCCTCATCCCGTGCAAACCCTTCCACGACAGAGAGGCCACGACACAGAGTACCCCCACATCGAACCACAAAATGCCTGTCAGCAGCAGTACGGCAGCTCACTGATTCCCCGTTAGTACTAACCTAGTATTTCTCAACCATTTTTTATTATTACTCACCCCCAGGGGGAAGATGAAATCACATTTAAATTCTTTCTAGTGAAAGAAATTCAATTCTAAGGAGTACGATTTTGCTGGGTAGCGGGGGGCTTTGGAGGGTCATAAGCCATTGTAGCATCTAAGGGTTTTCGTGCCCTTCCCCACTCGGTGAATCAGTTCCTGTCCTGCTCCCGCCACATACCTGCTCCTTTCTACATACCTGCTCCTTCTGGACCTTCACCTCAGGGCACAGCACTGCCACCCCCCTGCTTTTCAAACCACAGTTTCTCCTTCACCCACTAGGTCCTGTCACACACACACGGCCTTGTTCAGAACAGTGCTCAGGTGACCTATTCTCCCGAACCACCTCCAGCGCTGCTGCCTGGGGCCGGGCCTCCCCACCTCTCCCCTGGCTCACAGCCATAGTGCCCCCAGTGGCCCCACTGTAGCCAAAGGGATTGTGCTTAGTCCCCTAATGGGTCACAGCACCCCCTGCCCCGAACCCCGGCGTGGCCTGGGCCCAGAGAATGCAAGTGATCCAGACTCTTCGCAGTGTCCTGCACTGCCTGGGCTTTGTGCCCCCCCAAACACTAATCTCTCCTCCGCTTCTGAGACCAGATACCCACCCACGGTCCTCGCTGGACCTCCTGCCACCTGCCTTCTCTCCTTCTGAAAGGCCTCTCTAGAAGATTTCTAGAAGAAAATCTAGAAGATTTCCTGCATTCTCCGAAGTACAGACTCCCTTGAGGCAAATCATTGGACAAAAATCAAGATTAAGGGCCTTTGAGTCACCCAAGGAGGCTTCTGGATGGCCCATCTCTGGGTCTTTCTTATTTGGTTTGGGCAAAGAGAATGGGTGGATAAGGAAAATGAGGTGCTCGCAGCCTGATCGGAACCAAAGTTATGCCGTGACAAGACTCTTCCAGAAACCCAGAGTAAAACATTCTAGAAAAAAAGTTGCAAATCAACTTTCCAATGGACTAAGACTCACCCAACTCAGCCCATCGCTCAGAGCCAGCCCACGTGCCCCAGTTAACGCAGATTCACTCATCACTGGAAGCAGAACTGGCGTGAGCCTTGCATTTTCCGAAGACAACGAGAAGAGGAGAGAAGCGAGGCTGCTGGTGGCCCTAACAGCCCGACAGGCCCACGCCGGCTTGGAAGGTGTCGGCGGAGTGCACGGCAGCTGGCGTATAGTAGATGCTCAGTAAAGCTCTCATGAAGGATGGAAAATGCCTATAAGACAACTCGTTTTCAACACTTTCGCCTCGAACATCTGGAAGTTCACACCACAGTTTCATGGTTGGAATACAAACCAGTATTAAAAAAAAAAAAAATCAGGCATTGCTTCCAGATTTTGCTCTTGTAAACAGGCCTGCATCCTTCCTTTAAATTGCAATAATTCCTCCCCAGATGTTGCTTCTCCTTCAAACCCATAAATTTAAGCTTTTCATGGTGACGCTTCACATTTGTCAGGGCTGCGGGCTCTGTGGAGTGCTTCTGCATCTTCTCTCCCTCATTAGCCTGCCATGCAGACCCCGGGAGAGGTAGGGTGGGCGCTGCCATCCCTAATTTACCGACAGGGAGGACAGCTGCTGATGCTGCCGAGCTGGGTCGAAGTGGGTACAGGCTTCCCCGCTCCTTCCTGGTGCTGACAGAAATGGAGTCTCCTCTTCTCCAGAACCTTCCGGGTCACCGTGTGCGGTGGGGTCCCCGTGGAGGCAACACACCCACTATCACGCTGGCCACAGAGGCACTGCCCACTTCAGACTCCAACCCACATGTGACCAAGTCTCCCACCTTGGTTCTCCCTGTCACTCATGGGGTGAGGCCAGAATGTATCAACAAGACTGCACTAGAATCTTGGGGAGAGAAGCACAGTAGGCAAGGAGGGGGGTCCAAGCGGCAGGAAGAGGAAGTAGTAGGTGGCCAGATGAGTTGACTCCCCAGCCAATGTCCAGGGGGGCCCATCCCGGCACTACGGGCAGCCCACATTATAGCATCGACCACAGAGAAGTCACACTCAGGCAAGAGCCAGCCTCAAATCTGGACCCCACAAACTGAGCCCTGAGAGAGTAGAACCTCCCTCTTCCCTTCTGTCTACCCCAGCCCTTTCCTGGAGACTGACCCTGGGGCTCAGGGCGACGGACCTTCAGTTCGTCATGGGCGTCTTTGGCTTGCACCCCAAGCACTGAGGTAGACGTGCACATCGGAAAACACCCGGAGCCCTCGCTCTGGGTGTGCACGCACAGGGCCGCACGTGATGGACGCTGGAGACAGTCGTGAGGACAGGAGAGGCAGCCACCAAACGAGGTCACCGGATCCAGCATCTGCTCACGGCAAGGGCTGGAATGAGCCAGGGCTGGTTGACGCCTTGGCTGCTGGTGTTCGGGGTCCCTGGGCATCCCCTGCCCCTTTGGGCCTTGGCTTCTTCACAGCGTTGGAGAGAAGCGATGGGGAAGAAGGGACTTCACAGAGTAAAACGAAGTGGGGTTTTAGGCTCGACGGGTGCTTGGTCCCCTCACGGAGATGCAGAGAGATCTGGGATCCCCTCCGCCCACACGAGTCCTGACCTGCACGTGGCTGCGTGGCGCAGTCAGAACTCCATGCTGTACCCGTCTCAGTCCCCGACACACCTGGCCCGGGGGCTGGCTCAGGCCGAGCAGGGGTGAAGAGCACGGAGGACGCATAAAGCAAGAGACCTGGGTCTAAGTCTCAGCAGTGCCACTGAACGGCAGAGTGACCACACCGGTGGCTGCTGCCACTTCACTCCAACCCCGTCTCCACCTCCTCGTCTGTCTGTACAGTGGGGGTGATATCACTAAACATCCATGCTGCCCGAAAGCTAAATGTTTGCATGTAAGAAAGGCACTTAGCACAGCCCAGGGCACACAGAACAGTTGCCAGGCCTGCCAACCAAAGCCCAGAGCAGCTGTTCCCAAAATACCTACGGTGCCACAGGGGGGACTGGGAATCACACCGATGGCGCCCTCTCTCCCACCACCCCCATGAAGTGAGCACGAGGGCTCACATGAGTGGGGAGGGTCTTCCTCAGGAGCTGGTGGGACCAGCAGGCTGGCAGTGTGTACAGGAGGCATCGGGCGAGCTGACACTGGTCAGCTACCGCTTCCCGCTCGCTCTGGCTACCTCCCTCCCGCGTTTCCTCCAAGAGGACACCTTCGGCCCTCGTCTTTCGTCTTCTTCCCCAGCAGTTGGTAAACCAGACTCCGGGCCCGAGGGCAGGTGCTGGTGGTGGTCACGACTTCCATGTCCTCTTTCCAACTCTCCCCTGAACCCCAGCCGACAGTGTCAGTGGTCGAAAACCCCTTCCTGCCCCCAAGGGGGTCTGAAAGGCACTGCTTCCCCAACCCAATAACAATCTATTTTATTTGAATAGATTTGAGGCTGTTTCCATACTCTCAGAGGAAAAAAAAAATTGTGAAAGAAAATCCTTTGGAGATTACGGTACTTTTTACCCAGATATGATGAGTTATCTATTTAAAAATAAACCACAGACAGGCATGTTTCCCCATATCCAGGCAGAAAGCAGTCATTCCCAGGAATTTCTGTAAGTTCTCTGTTTTTCTTGGCCAATACAGAAACAGCCTAGGAACTGAAAATAGACTCTGAAGCTAATTCGGTTTCCCTGATCTCTACCAGCGTGTGCAGGCAAGTGGCCTGACTGCACCAAAGCTTCACGTTCCGTGGGAAAAAGCTGAGACCACTGCTCACCAGCCTCCCCACACTTCTGCAGAGCAACCCGGCAACCTAGGAGTTGGGCCAGAGCCCGGAGCAGTCGATACGAATGCACCAAATCACTGAGCCGCAGCCTGGCACGGCTCGGTGTCCAGATACAGGCAGGAAACAAAGGCAGGAGAAGGGGAGTGACATGCTCAAGGTCAAAGAGCTGATGAGCAGGAGGACTAGCACAACAATGCTGACTTCCTAACCCCTGGCCTGCTCGTCTTTTCTTTCACCCATTTGTCTTTCTACAGGTTCCCTACAACTGAAGATTTCAGGAAAGTCCCCTGGAAAGGTTAAACAAGTTATCACGACTCAGCCTTCCTCCCTGTAGAAAGTCCCCCTATCTTCTTCCTCCTCTCCCGTTGGCAGTAAATCAAATATCCCTTGCTGCAGTACTTCTCGAGCTCGATGTTTCTGAATCCTATAAATAATACATACTCATTTATATGTACATTTAAAAGATAAAAAAGAAGGCACAACAAAGATACCTGTAGATTCATACTGATGGCTCCTTAAAACACAGTGGAAGCCAGCGGCCAACAAACACAAGTAACCACCCATCATCGGAGTCCCCTCCACCCTGGCCCGTGCCAGGACGGGGAAGCCGGGAGCCGCCACTCGGAACCCACTCCGTTCACTGCTTCTCTCCCACGGACACATTTAGCCATCTGCTTCTTCTCTTATATGTGGGACTGTGTATTTTTTTTTTCCTCCTCTTCAGTTTTATATGAAACATTTAGCAATGAAGTAGCAAATAAAAATACTACATATCATCTAGGATCCTTATAAAATTATAGTTGGCTTGAACGCATCTAAAGGTTGATAAAAAAGAAAACACATAGATGCTTCTTGAAGTCTTATTTATAGTTTATTACACATTACACACATCTCACTCCATTGAGAAAATTTAGAAGTTGATGTAGTTTCTCTCTGTCACAAGCCGGCGTGGCAAAGATTACCGCGTCTGGAGAACATTTTTCCTTTGGAACACAAAGCCCTCGCCTTGCCATTACCCCTGCAGACAGAAATGGCGCATAGAATCCCTCAGCACTCACATTAGTCTTTGACAGGAAGGATTTCTGCACTTCTCCCCCATCCCCCACCCCTAGAGGGTACACTCTTGGCATTGTCTAGCTCTCCATCCTTTACCCTGCTGGGCATCTCTGGTCCTCACTCCAAATTAGGATGTGGCTAGAGCACCACCAGCTCTCAGATGGATGTTCGGGTTGGCCAGGAGCTTGCAGAGTTGGCATCTACCCCATTACACACTCACTTGCAGAAACACAGGACGGCACCAGGCTGCACAGTGCTCACCAGGCTGCACCGTGCTCACCAGGCTGGTGAGCGCTAAGTTAATGTGCTAGCGGGACTGAAGGCGGTCGGGGGCAGGGAGCCAGAGCTCCCAGGCTGCAGGGGGCTCCGTGTCAGAGCTTAATCTAGGTCCTGGAGGATGAGAGAATCCGAAAGGCCAACACCGCACTCTCAGAGGGGTGAGCTCCTTAATTTCGCTTCCCCTCCAAAGCAGACCCCAAACATGAATTTGGATGCAAGCATTATTTTGGGAGTGGGGGATTAATCCCAGGAAGGACTGAGGGAAGAGGGACTCATGATGGGACAGGGGAGAAGCCAGTCAAGCATGTGTTAAGGAGTAAAATGCTGCTGTGGGCAACTGGGCCTTAATCCTGCTGGGGACCAGGAGGTGAGGAAGGAAGCTGGGGTACTTATTCATCGCCTCCACTTCTCCTTGATTGACAAGTGCTTTGGGGCATTACTTCTAGCCTGTTCTCTTTTTGTGGGCTGGGCACTGATAACAGAGAGGAAGCAGGAACTGCCAGCAGGTGATGCCCAGGCTGGGGAATGGGCCAAGCACTGACAACCTTGTTAATGGCAGGTAAGCAAGGGCTTTCCTTCACACCTGAATTCTGCCGGGGACTGCAGCCTCGGCACCTGTTCAGGTGCGTTGGTCTCTGGGACTCCACCGTTCTGAGTGAAAGAGGAGACCCATATTGCTTGCCATAGTAGGAGACCTTGAGTTTGCTCATCCCCACAGTACATGCCGTGTCAAATGAGTTTGTAATGGGATCATCTGCTATCTGTCGGCCGTGCAGCAACCATGTATGAAAAATAACTCTGAGGAACAAATTAAGTGATCTGTCTGCAAGCAGCCTGTTTAGATGAGGAAGGGCTGCTGTTGACAAATCTATTAAGATTATATATAAATTATCTAAGAGCACATAGATGTATGTTCAGAATGAGGACATTGATCATAGGCATTTTAAATACAACCTGGATTAAATCTCGTCTCTCTCGAAGGGGGTAATAATAATTAAGAGAAAAGGTGGGAGAAATAAATTATGCCCATTACTTTCCTGACATAAAAAAAAAAGGTCAGAGTTTTCATTTTTCAGGATGACAATGCCTGAAAACACTGAGATTCTTGACTGATGCTCAAAATGGGTTACAGGACAGAGGGGTCCAGAGAGGTCCCGGGGTACCCTCAAAGTGGGAAGGAGAGAGCTGGAGGGCCAGGTGTGCCTCTCTTTTGAAGCAGAACCCAGACAAGGATTGGAGGCAAGTGATTTATCTGGGGGGTGATCCTAGAAAACTCACGTAGGCAAGTAAAGAAGTGAGACAGGCAAGGGAAGGAAGCCAACACAGATCGTCCTAAATGAGCAGGTCGCCACTGTGAACACCTGGGCTGACCCCACGGGGGACCTCTGGGGGACAGAGAGGAACACGTCTCCGTGTCCTCCCACCTGAGGTGTGAGGAAGCTGGAGGATTTGCCAGCTCTCGTTTCTGATTGGCTAAGAGCTGCTGCCCAGGTGCTTCAGGTCCGGCCCAAGGGGTCAGCAAAGGCTCTGGGAGACTCTGGGAGACTCTGGGGAACTGGGCCTCCAACCCGTGCAGACACCCTGCGCTAGAAACTCATAACGTCCGATGACCTGGATGGGATTCAATTTGCCACGTTCAAAAGTCTAACGAAAACATACTACCCCCACCCCTGTGTAATCGCTGAATAATATTATAATCATTTTGCATGGAAATTGCTTTATGTCCCTGATGGAAGCACAGGCTTTGAACTTTGAACCCCTCACAGGGCTTCGCCTGCTACGTTACTTTTGGAAAGTACAAAGTAGCAGGTTCGAATTATCTGCCAAAAATAAAAATAAAAATTTAAAACAGTAACAGCACAATGCATAGTGTGATCCTGACGGAGAGAACGCACATTTTCCAGGACAGACACCTTGATTAGGGACTGTGGCTGTTAAACACATTTCCGGGAACATAGTGATAATGGACATTAATAGCAGCAGTAGTGCCCAAGTGCTGGGATATAATCATTGCTGATTATGTCACTGTTTCCTTCTGTGGAGCACAGTGCCCATTCCCCAACGACTCTGTGCTCATTAGACGACACGAAGAGCCCAAGTGGCAGGTTGGCAGAAAGGTGGCCGGGAGGGGCCCGCAGTTCCTGGTGTGTGGAGAGTCGGGGAAGATGGTTGGCCGGAAATCTGGCACACCCAGCGTCATCCTCTGTGACCTGTTTCCACTGAGACTTCTGCCTGTGTTCACACACGCTGGCTGCTGATGAGCCAGCAAAGAAATGGTCCGATGTGCCATGTAACAAGCTGACGGGTCTGAAAGGGGAATCTGGTTACGTTTAAAATATTTGTCTCTGCCCAAATACATGGCCACCTTTCTCCTCATCTTCCTTTATTCCTCAGAGAAAAAGGGTACTGCCTTACAGTCAACATAGTCAACATAATCAATTGATAGATTCTGTATCAATACAAAAAGACTCATCTTACAGTTTACTTCCCCACCGATTTAGTGAACACAGATGTAGCAATTGTTCTTGGGATTATGACTTCATAATGTTACTATCTGGATGTTATGAATAAGACTTTTAAAGGTTCCTTTACAAAGAAACCTGACAATGGTTATTGGTTGCAAGAGATCTTGAAAATTCATCTTTAAGCAGATGGAAAAAAAGTAAAAAAAAAAAAAAAAAAAAAAACAACCGCCTCAACTTACAGCAATTGCAACCTGGGCTTGGGATACAATTTTAAAGGAAAGTGTAATCTCCAGATTCAAAAACTGCCATCTCTTGAAAACTTGGACGGAAGTGAGGCTCATGAGCTTTGGAAAACTGCCAGAGGACTCAAAAGCCGCTCTAGTGATAAAAATAATACCCTGTGAAGAAAGCAGACTAGGTATTGGAGGAGTTGATACTGCATCTGACAGGCTTGAATAATGACCCACAAAATATATAAGCACTACTTTAAAATTAATATTTTATATATTTTTAATTTTAAAGATGGGTAAAGATGTGTAAGCAATTAAACACATATTTTAAGTAAACAGTTCATTGTTGCATCTATAGTCTAAAAAAATTTGTACGTTTAGGTTGGCTAAAAACTTTTTCTTTTGGCGATCTTTTCTTTGGGAAAGTGGGAACTATCTCATATTTGGGTGTAAAGCTAGTTTTCTTAGAACCGTAGGTGGGCAGTCACCTTCCTGAAAAAGGCCTAACTAATTTCATCTACAAATTAAAGCCACTAGGGACACTAGAAAATCTTAAATCCGACGATTCTCTTCACTGTGCAGCAGAAAAAACTGAAGCCCAGAGACTTCTCTGTCCCACTATGGAATCCTTAAAGAAAGAAGTGAAACCTAGAAAAAAGCCCAAACATCCAAACATGGCCTTTCCCACGGACACGCCATGTGACAGCAGCCAGGGCCAAGGACCCTTCACCTGTTGGGTGGGGATAATTTGGGGCTGTGGGCTCCCAGGCTATGAACCAGCCTCAAAGAGCACACCTGTAAGCAGGTTACTCTAGCCGCTCCCTGTAGTAGGTTATTCCACTGCACCGGGCCCTTGCCTGCTCTTCAGAAAGGTGTTCCCTCGGATCGCGGATGAGTTTGCATTTCCTAAGCCCTGCCAGAACCCTGCCACTGCCTATAAAAGAGAGACACATTTATTTAAAAGCCTACATGAGGATGAAAATGCATGTCTGATCTTTCCACACGGGAGGAGCACTGCTGAAATGGACCAGGTGGGGTTCGTCCTCTGGTCTCCTATCTGTCCATCACCTGTGGCCTCCCTGAGCTGCGAAAATCTCTTCTCTGGCCTGGAATGGTCCCTTCCACCTGCAAACCCTGGTCTCTGCTTTTTATGCCGTGGGTCCTGGGCCAGGGGCTGTCCCATCATCCCTCCTAATGGGAGGAGGCACGGCTATAAAGAAAAGTTGGGGAAAAAATCTGCATTGGCTAATGATGTAGCTTTGGGCCCTGAGACCTATTTTAAATTTTATTATTAGTCAGGCAAATCCACCTTTCCCTGCTCCCAGCAAAGAGAGAAGAGAAAGGGCGCATTTGATAGCGGGGTGCATGCAGGTGTCCTCACGGAGCTGTTACATGTGGTTTCTGGGGTCCCCTTCAAGGTCTCAGGCCACCAAGAAGGATTTTGATTTCCCACGAGCACACTTTCCTCAAGTTTTTGTCTTTAGCTAGGGGAATTTTAGTCACGAAGTAGCAAAAAAAAAATTAATAGCTCTATAAGAAATCCTAATAAGGAAGAATTAAACTGGCTACCTCAAGGCCACGCTCCTCAAAACTGCAAGCGTGGAATTTTTGGAGCAGCTGCAGGAAACGCCGGAACGCATGAATTATGAATTGAGACCCTGGGGAGGCTTAAGTCTGGGTCCAGAGCCCAGATGCAAAGGGGGAGATAGAACAAACCACAGGTTTTCTCATGCTTGTTTACGAGCCCAGCTGCAGGCAAGGCCTGGCCCCGCCCCCATGTACTAGTCATGTGACATTGAGCAAGCCTTGTGACTCCTCTGCCTCAGTCTCTTCCTCTGTAAGATGGGCTAACAAGAGCACTTCCTACACGGAGGTTAAATAAGACGGTTCAATAAAATACTCAGAAAAGCACTTGACACATGGTAGATTCTCAATAAATGTTAGCGTTACTGCTTGGTCTTGTCTGCCACCAGAATGATTTCCTAAGACACAAATTGGTTTCCTCTTATTTGTTATCCTTTCCCACTGAATAGACAATGTCCAAAATATTTGGCATGGCATCTATGGCTCCAGCCCTACTCTGGTGACTTCAGCCCTCACTGGCCATGGTGCCACCACTCTGAACTGCTGGAACCTCCCGAGTGTGCACCAGGCTCCCACAGACTGCCATGCCTTTCCACAGGTGTTGCCTCCACCTGTCCTGTCCGTCCCTCATCTCCGTGCATGCCTCAGTGCCCATCCCGAGCTTCTGTGGTTACCTTATGCATACGTTTACTGAGGCACCTTTCACCCTATTTCCATTTTGGACCCGATAATGCGTCGTTGGGGGGCTGTCCTGTGCATTGCAGTATGTTTAGCAGCATTCCTGGCCTCCACCCACTGGATGCCAGCAACACCCCTCCTCCACTCTCTCACCCCAAGTTATAACAACTAAAAATATCTCCAGACATCTTCCAGTGCCCCCCAGGGGAGGGAAGGGGATGGAATTACCCACAGTTGATAACCACTGCACTAAACTATAAGCTTCTTGAACACATACACTATAACTTATTCATTTCTATAGCATTAGGACATGGTCCACTTGGCAAATAGGAAATGCTTGATAAATGCCTACTGAAAAGGAAGGAAGGAAATCAAATGAATTTAGTGCTCATTACATAGTAAATCTCTCCCCCAAGTATGAGATAAGCATGTTGGATCATATAATGAATAAATGAAGAAGATACAGAAAAAGTCTGAGAAATGACTAAATACACAGCAGGTATGTTGAACAAATAAGTTCCCTCCATAATTTTAACATGTTAAAGAAAAATGTAAACCCCCCATCTCCTTCCAGCTTCCCCTCTACCTGTCCTACTCAGATTCTCTACACCCCAGAAAACTTCTTCAGGGGTTGCCTGGGCCTCCTGTATTTCCTCATCTCCCATTCTCTCCTCGGCCCATCACTCTATCTCAAGTTCTCTTGCTAAGGTCACTGTTGAGCTCCATGTTGCTAAGGCCAATGGAGTATTTCCACTCTTCACCTGGTTTGCTAGCCCAGAAGCCTTCAACGCTGATGGCCATTCTTTGAAAGCAGGGGTGAGGACCATGGTATTTACCAACTGTTATGGCATGGGCGCCAACCAGTCACAGTGGATGCATTGGCCGGCCAGAATGGGCTCTGGACATCAGGGGTCAGTCCCACTGTTCAGTGAGTCCAGGCAGAACTCAAGCCTGGAAAAGTCTGCCAACCTGGCTCTAGTTTAGATCCCCAGTGTGTAGCAGAAAGCAGGCATTTCACATGGATTTGTTAAAGGAATGAGTAAAAGGACAGGCTAAATAAACAAGCTTCTAATAGATGCCTTGGTGCCTGCTGTGGGAGCAACTCAAGGCCCCCTCCAGAGCCATGCTGGCCCTCTGCAGACCTGTGGGGGCCTGTGGGGCAGTTATTAAAGTGCTGACTCTCACTCTCTTCCCCAGGAGCAGGAACCTAGAATTTTCTTTGGATTTCCAGCCAACCAATCACTCCAGGCAAGGAGGGGGTCTTCCGTCTGCTACAGGCCCTGCTCCAGGTGCTTTGGAGCCTGAAGACCTCTTACTGGTCATCCAGCACTGGCCAGATGAGGAACTGCCCGGAATGGCCCTGAAAGAAGAGGGAATTCCAGAGCCACCTCCACCTTGGGGACACTGGGGACACTGCATGGGTCCAAAGAAGTCTCAACCACACAGTGAGGGTTCTGGGTTCTGGGTGCGGAAGAAGCTCAGAAACACACCACACACCCCAAAGTGACAGGTGAGAAATATAGGAGGTGAAGGGGAGAACTAATGACCCCTGGCTGACCTTCCTTCCAGCCAAAGCATCCAGCACCCCACTCAGTGCTACCTCCACCCATATGAAAATGTCGCCTCAGCCACTCCAGCCCCCAAAGACTTGGCCATTCCTTATTCAGAGCCCATTTCAAGTTCACCTGTTGGTCAAACAACGTTCCACCCCGGTCCCTGTGTCTTACATGGGGGTCACCCTCTCTATACCCCGCACTTTCTCAGAGTGGGACCTGGTCTATTCCCCACCTGCCTCTGTTACCACCCCGTCCAGCTCGAATCCCTAGATGAGGAACGCACAGAACAAAGCACGCAGGAGGGTCTCCACAAACACCTGGGAGAAGCGAGCAGACCTCGGAATGCACTTGATCTGAGCTGCATTGCGCCTGACACCCGAGATGCAGATGGCCCCCACCCAGCTCCCTTCTGCCGAGGCCTGCTTCTTCAGTGGCGAGCACGACCTGGAGTGACCCTGCCTCCCTCCTCCCTCTGCCCAGAGCTGTGTCAGCTGGGCCTTGTCAGCATATTTCAAACCAGCCTGGGTGCATCCACCCTCCAGCTCTGCAGGTGACTGGGCCTCGTGCAGGGTGCTTCTGAAGCCACTATCCTGGGAAAAACTTCAAAGTAAGGAAGTAGCCACCCCCTTTTATTTTTTTTGGTGAGGGAAGACTCCAGACTTCAAATACTCATAAATAAGTTGTAGCAAATTCCCAAAGCAGTGATAAAGCCGTGTTCAGGCTGAAGTGTGAAATGTGGCAGGAACAGAAAACGCAATGTGAGCATTTACACCAAAGCACAAATAGCCAGAAACCTGCAGAGCTGGCGTGGGAGAGTGTTTCCGGCTCCTCACTCGTGGGTGCTAGACGCACGCGTCACGTGGCTTTACTAGAGAAAGAGTTTCAGACTTAGTTCTCAGATGTTTTGTTAAGAGCCATGGAAAAGAGAACGAACACGCCTGAACAGAGCCCCAGACACCACCCCCAGGCTTCTAGAACACTCTCTTCCATCTGCATCATCCCGGGTCCCCGGCAGAGCTCTGGGGGCACTTGGCTGCTAAGGGGACCCCCCTCCCCCGGGAGTGGAGGTAGCTTTCTCTCAGCCCGCTCCCTGCCTGGACTCTTCTCCATCTTGGCTTCTATATTTACAAAAAATGGAGAGGATGCCGGCTCCTGTCATCACACAGGGACCTGCTCAAAAGAGGCTTCCTCTGAAATGGGCTTGGTGGGGGCTGTGTGAGTCTGCTAGGCCTGCCACAACAAAATACCCCAGGCTGAGTGGCTTCACCAACAAAAAACTTACTATCTCACAGTTCTGGAGTCCACAAGTCCAAGATCAAGCTGCCGGCAGTTTGGGTTTCTCCTGGGGCCTCTTGCGTTGGCTTACAGAGGGCCGCCTTCCCCTGTGCTCTCACGTGGCCCTTCCTCTGAGTGTGCACACGTGCCTGGTATACCTCTGTAAGAACACACTGTCTCTCTTTATCAGGATCCCAGTCAGGTTGCATGTATCACCTGTCTGATCTCGCTTAACCTTAATTACTTCTTTAAAGGCCCTATGTAGTCCCACTTTGAGGTACTGGAGGTTAGGGCTTCGACATATCAATATGCGGGGGACAGATTCAGTGCCTACCAGTGGCTGATGAATAAGCCAGTGAACATGCTTTACGATGTTATAGGAGAATAAGGAAATCAGGAGACCGCCCCTCTGTCGACACTCTGCCCAACGGCAAACTCGGCAGGCGTTGACATGTGAGCAGAGAAGTGAATTCAATTCATGACAAAAATATCTTCCATCAACTGGAATTCCGTTTATGTATTCATTTTTAACAAAGGCCTTTGCTAAAAACAGACAAATCAATTTCAACAGTCATAGTAGACCCATCACCAGCCAACCATACCAACTACAGCGTTAAACACCTTTAACTTAAAATAGATTAAAGTTGAGAAGCCATGTTTTAGACCTGAGTTACACTATGGAGTATTTACAATATATACATTTAGTTAAGTTTTCTTTATAGAGAGTCTCAAGAAGCCATAGACTATAGAAGTGGTCCAGTTTTCTGGGTAAAACAGAACTTTTGTTACTGATTATTTTAGAGCCTAAAGACAACAAGTGTATCAGAAGGAGCCAGACCCAGGAAAGAGGCTGTTCTCGAAGTGGGGGGGTCTTATTTGATTCACAGTAAGTTTGTCTCCAGAGACTACAGACCGAATGGATGGACACAGGGTGTGGACGTGAGAAAAAAATAAAATAAGTGAGCAACCCCTCCCCACTCCGGTTCTGTTTCTACAAGTTGTCACACTCGGCATAAAACCCTTAGTTCTCTCTATAAGCTAAAGGCTCCATGGATGGGATGACAAGGGCCAAGGGCGAGGCCGCTTGGCTGCTTACTCCACACCCTGCACTGGGCACCCGGCATCATGTCTGGTGGGCAGTAGGCACCAAGAAGTATTTGTTGTATAGAATTAAAAAAACCACATCCACTGTGGAAGAGATCTAGGAAGGGGGAAGACTACAGGGAAATGTAGGAATAGAGGGTTAGCAAAAATCACAGAGGAACTATGAGCAGAACATTCTACCCATCATGAGAGATCATGCCAAGGAAATAAGTAAACCATTAGTCAGTTTTCTGATATAATTATAAAAGGAAACAGAAAAAGCAAAATAAATAACTGCTCTAAAATCTATAATCTACATCTTTTCAAAAAACCCCCCAAATTTTGTAAAGAATATCTATCACACCTAAATAAAACATCAAGACTATACAGTTAATAGACCAATCTATAACCTGGGGGTTTCAATAAAATCCATCCCACTAAGCATAAAAATACAGTTACTTTAAAAACAATTACTCTATGGAAAAGAGAATGAACATACCGGCTTACTCTTTGACCAGGCTCATCCTACGACATGATCCAGGAAGTCTCCCCCACTGTGTGAACGGGATTTGAGGAGGAGGAGGAGGAGGAGAGAGGAGCCGACATGTGAGGCTGCTAAGAAAGGCTGCAGCCAGCACAGAAGGAACCTGGGCGTGAGGTTAAGGATTTTGTACTTCGCACTCCCCTCCAGCAAGCGGGCGCCGGGAGAGGTTTTAAAGGAAGATCTGATTCCATCAAATTGGCATTTTCGAAAGATGCCCCACCTGTTCAGAGCCTCTAATGACAACAGTGGCCTCCCACTGAAACGATCACAAAACAGGCACCGAACGGGCTCATCAAAGCCGACGTGTTTTCCTAACGTGCCATCTTCAGTGGACATCAGACAGGGAGTGGGCCATCGGTCCCACGTTCAGGGCTCACTGCTCTGATTTCAGACGCTGTCGAATCCCCTGGACATGAAATTTCTCAAATGCTGTTAAACCATCTTCCTTTTTAAAGAGTAAATGCAGGTCAAGTAAAAATTGCCGAAGTTTGCCAATTCTAAGAGCGAGGCTGAATTTTCTTTGTCAAAGAAAAAAGCACACACACGCACACAACAAAATACCAGTCCTTCTTATTTTATGATCTTGCTTTTCCTAAATATTCATATAAGCTGACCTTTTCAAGGCTTCGCCTGGAACTGAAAACATGCTGGTAATAAATTGTGTTTCTCTGGCTTAATTGAAGCTGTGTCTTTGCCATGAGTCAGTCAGAGGCGCTGGTTTCTGTTTCTCAGGGTGCCCAGAGAAGCAGAACTCAGCGAGGCATCCATCACAGAGCTGCCAGGACCCCAGAGGGCTGTGGTTGCAGGGGAAAGGCCCACTCCACACTCCCAGCAAGGATCAGTGTATGTGTGTGTGTGTGTGTGTGTGTGTGTGTGTGAGAGAGAGAGAGAGAGAGAGAGAGAGAGAGAGAAAGAGAGAGAGAGAAAGCGCTCACGTGCATGCACTCACACACCCACGACCCTCCGCCTGCATTTCCCATCCATCTTCGAATCCCCCCAAATGCTTTCCTGGGAATTGTTAACAGAAGTTCACCAGGGACCATGGACACCTGTGGCAGCCTGGCGAGGTCTGTGGACCCCTTTTCAGAATAATGCTTTCAAATGTATAAGATTAAGCACACAGGATGATAGTAGAAATGAATTACACTTAAACATCGCATCAAACCATTAAAGAAACAAAATGTTAATATAGGAGTAAATGTCCTTCTTTATTAATGCAGGAAGTAAAGTCTAGCGTCATGTTTAAGGTACCACAGTTTCACAGCAGTGATGAGTGTAAATGATATTTTGAGACGTGTGCCACATCTGTGATTCCTGCTGGTGAATAAATCACAAGCACTGCTAACACTACTGTGGTTTGTTGTCTACACTCATAAATCAAAGGGAACACTAACTTTCACTTAGAAAATAAAGACACACTTTCCCCCCCCCCCCGCATTCATATTCACAGACCTCCTGTGCCAGATCAAGTACGGAGAACAACAGACCCAACACATGTATATAATAGTGCTGTAAGGTGGGGGATGCAGAAAAATCCTGCCTCTCAGCCCTGTGCTGGCAACGGCTGCATTCTCCTGTCATCTTATTCGACACAGGTACTTCTGGGGCTAAGAGACACAGCGAGACGGATATGAAGACTAAGCCACGGCTACCTTCTATAACGATGGGTCGGGGGGTGCCTGCCAGACAATTTCCAAACACTGGGCTCTCTTGTCAATAAGAGAACATCATAAGCATAGATAAGGAACATTTAAGATTGTACTTTTACTCCTTCTTTTTTTTTTTTTTTTTTTTTTGGTACACACTCTCCTATACAAAGAGACAACATGGTTCTTGTTCTTAAGAAGTGAACAGTCTCTCAGGGGAGACGAGCCCAAACATGGAAAAGACATAGACACACACAAAGAAACCACAGTCCCAGTATAAGTGGAGCAGTGACACACAAGGGCATCTCTAGTGCTCTGGGGTGAGGGCGAGGTAGGACCATCTGTCTTCTCAGAGTCTAGTGGAGCCTCCTTAGCCTCATCAAGCTCCACACACCTGAAGGCGGAAAGGAGACTGCTCGAAAAGGAAGTCAGTGAGAATCCTGGGCTTGATGGACATATTTCCCTTTATTTTATCTCGTGACCTTTTTATATGTGTTTTGCATCATTTATAGTTAATATTACTATATTCCCACATATCAGCTAATAAGAGCAAAGGGAGAGTGGCTCCTTTCAATGAGGGCTGTGATTATACTTAACTGTCTCTCAAATGAAGAATAAAACTACTGAGGACACAAAAAGGTGGCTGGTAGTGTGAATAAACCAGGTGGCCGCCCTCTAGCTAGTCACCATTCACGTAGTCACCTTCCGGGTAGTGGCTCTCCAAAGGGCATTCTCAGAACTATTTTGAACTTAAATCCGAAAGAGGGGTCCTACGACTGCCTTGGGAGAAGGAGGTGGGGTGCAGGAGGCTCTAGACTTCGGTGAGAGCTTGCAAGGCACATGCATGGTGCAACCCCAATGGGAAGATTTGTGCAAACTGCAGTAAATGTTTGCTGAGGGAGTGAAAACAGAGAGGCCGGGCCCCCCCAAACAAAGCCAGAAAGGCCTTCAGGGAAAGTCAGGGCAAGAAAGATGGCAAGAAATCACATTTCCTGAGCCCCAACTCCTAGGTGTAGCTCGAAGCCTTTGCCTGCGTTAACTCAGTGAATTTCATGGGCGTGAGCACTGGAACTGTCGTCATAGTCAGAGGAGGAAACTGAGGCAGAGAGGCTAAGCCCTTTGCCTACAACTGCACAGCTGGTGGGCCGTGGAGCCAGGATTCAGAGCTGGGCATCTGCCTTCAAAGGCCGAACTTTAAAAATTGACTGCGTTGATGCTGTGTGAAAGAACAGTCACAGAAGACCACATATCCTACTATCCCATTCGTTTGCTCTGATCAGAATAAGGCATCTACGGAGAGGAAAGCAGATGAGCGGTTGCCAGGGGTTGGGAGATGGTGGGACCGGGGCGTGACTGCCCCTGGGTGTGGGTTTTTTTCTCTGTGAGATGATGAAAAAATTCTGAGATTGGCCGTGGCCATGGCTCCACGTGGCCGTGACTATGTTAACAATCCCTGACTTGTACACCTTAAACAGGTGAATTGTATAGTATGCGAGTTATAGCTCAATAAAGCTGTTAATTTTTTTTTTTTTTGTAATTTAGTTAAAACTAATCTCTTGAGAAGGAAACCGAAGTATATCCATCTCTGC